>LOJH01001643.1:32657-46251 GCA_001685095.1 Ellobius talpinus
CCTCCTTCCTTCCTTGATCCTGGTGCTCTGAGCAGAGAGAGCCAGCACCACCGAACCAAGCCCAGCAGTTCCCCTCACCATTTGCCCTCACTGTGAAAGGAGCCATTTCAAACACAATGGACTTCCCTTTGCCCTCCGCAGCAGACTGAAATTCATATATACACAACGTTCTGAGCGTCCGTGGGAAATAATTCACCGAAGGATATAACTTAAGTTGTGTGTATAGATTTTCCCAATTCTAAAAGTAACATAATCATTATTTTAAAATGTTGGTAAGCTCCCCTCCCCTGCTTTTCATACAGTACTGGAGATTGAATCTTGGGCCTCATGCATGCAAGGCATTCATTCTCTCCTTGAGCTACAGCACCCCTCGCCACCCCAAGAAAAAAAATTAAGATGCAGAGGAATTTAAAGAAATAAAACCACCCATAATTCTGTTACAAAGAGATCAAGGATCTGTCCCACGCCCTGTCCTCACTCTCCAAACAGACACACACTTCACCCAGAGAGTCTGTCTGCGGAGGCTTCCCGCCCCGGGGAACCTTCTGCTCTGGGGCTCATTTTGGACCATCACCAGCAGAAAATCCTGCCATCCGGGTCTAGCTGCTCTTGTCCCCATGTGCCCCTGAAGTATTTTCCACATGGCCCAGCTGCTATAATCTCACAAGATGACCTGGGAAGTGGGGGCCTGAACCCTCTCTGACACTGTGGGCAAAAGGACAGGACCCACCAAATGTCATCCCCTATGAGGAGTCTCAGTGTGAGTGGTCTCGGCGTGGCTCTGCAGGTAGAGGAAGGCTAAGGCTGGTGTGGTAGCATGTGTTTATTCGCATGGGAAGCAGTGTGAGCCATGAGGGTCTCTTCATCTTCATGATGCCCCAGTGGCTCAACAAACGATGTGTTAATATTCAGTATTCAATGTGGCACTCTGCAAAATGTTCATCTCCATGGGGAAGCCTCTCCCTATCCACACAGTGAATGTGCGATCATCTTGTGCTGTTCCTTTAAGGCCCTGATGTTTACAGTGATTGGGGGATTCAATCCGGTGCATCCAGAGGCTGCCCCGCTGAGCAGGCCCAGCTACCTGAAGCAGGCCTCAGAGAGAGGCTCAGGGTCAGCACTGTGTGGAGGGCAGGGCAGTTGCTGGGGCAAAGGGGCCCCACTGCAGAGCCACTTTGGACATCCAACTCCTTTGGAGTCATAGGCTTGTGTGTTTATCATGCTGGCTTTATAGGAACACAAGGAAAGTGCTGGGGCACTGCAAGTTTTCCTGATTCACAGAGCCAACACCCGGGCGCTGGCAGCATTGGGGCCAGCAGCTTCAAGTGGGCCAGACTGGCACTGCCCATTCTTCCATAGCCACGTTGGGGGAGGAGCTGATGAAGAGGAGGATCAATGGGTGTTGGGAAGGCAGGGCCTTCAGGGGCCTTGCTGGTTCAGCCTTGGAGTGCTGGCCACAGCCCAGACCTGGTTTTATGTCTCCAAAAGTGACTGGCACACATCTCCCATAGTCCAAGTTCCCCAAAAGTGGCTCCTGCTTTGCAAGAGGGATACGCTGTTAAAAAAAATAAAAGACCCCAAAGCCAGGGCCAGTCAGTATTTCCACTGTCACAGAACAGAGAGAGACTGCAGATGGTGACTGTTTTGGTCAGGTCACTATTGCTGATGAAACACCATGACCCGAGCAACTTGGGTAGGAAAGGGTTTGTTCAGCTCACACTTCCACATCACAGTTCAGCATCCAAGGAAGTCAGGACAGGAACTCACACAGGGCAGGAATCTGGAGACTGATGCTAATGCAAAGGCCATGAAGAGATGCTGCTTACTGGCTTGCTCTCCGTGACTTGCTCAGCCTGTTTTCTGATAGAACCCAGGACCACCAGTCCAGGGGTGTTCCCACAATCAACCCCCCATCAATCACTACTTAAGAAAATGCCCTACAGGCTTGTCGGCAGCCCTATCTTATGGAGACATTTTCTCAGTTGATTCCCTCCTCTGATGACTCTAGTTTGTGTCAAGTTGACATAAATCTAGCCAACACAGTGGCCCAGTCAGTCAGTCAGTAAAAGACATTAATGCAGCATGGTGCCTTCTGTTCCCTGTCCATGAAAACCAAAACTGATGGCCAGGTATCCTGGCAGCCAATCCTTTCTCCCTAGGTCAGTTCTGGATACACCAGTTTGCTTGCCCCCTCCCATCCCCATGCAGATATGCTTGGGAGAGCATAGGCAGGAGCTGGGTCTCAGCTACCTCATACCCCCACCACCAGCACCCGCTTGAGGTGTCTTGACTTTCCCAGCCTCTGTGTACAGCTCTTTCATGTTGGTTTTCTTCCAAGAACGTCTCGGTTTCCCTGCTCCCTGTGTTCTTGAGACCGCCCTCACCATTGTCCTCATTTTTCCTCCTGAGAAACTGTGCATCAGATCATGTCAAGCAGGCCCTGGGGAGACACTTCAGAAGTGAGCTGAAGCATCTCAGGGGAATAGCAAACAGCAGGGTTGCAGCCAGTCTACATAGGCAGGACCTGCCAGCACTCTGATTTCCTGTCCCCACCCCCAGCACTCAAGCCCTTTCTCAGACCCATGTCCCAACCCCAGGATCGCTGGTGTGCAGTGTGTCACTGTGCCTGGATATTCCAAGGGCTTTGGCTACCAGACTGGACAAAGCTTCTCTGGAGAGTTCGACCACGCCTGGAATGCTGTGTACCTTGAGGGCCGTTGGCACCTGCTAGACAGCACCTGGGGCAGTGGCCTGGTAGACACTACCACCTCCAAATTTACCTTTCTGTAAGTATGAGGCTCAGCTTGGCCAAGCGCCTGGTCTGTGTGTGGTGTGGGAGGGGGGCACAGGTTGAAGGAGGGACACAAGGGGAAGGGGAGAATGGGCTAGGCAGCCTTGCGTGGCTACAGCCACCTTCCCCCAAATCTGGCCCTGGATCACTTGTGAGGAAGCTGGAGTTTCTTGTCACCTCACCCATCCACAGCTAGATCTCTCCTCAGACTCCCCATGGCTCCTTTCACCTAAACACAGAAGCCCATCGGGTTGGCCCCAGGCAGTATGTGAGGAGGGGTGGGGCTAAAGAACCTCACAGCCAGCAGCTAAGTGCTCAGATGCTCCATCTTCTCCCCACCTCCTGTTCTCGGAAGAGGAAGGAAGAAGAAGGATGTGGTTGGCTGAGAGGAGAGCTGTAGGTGGAGCTTAGCCACCCTAGGCCCCCCATGATACAGGTTGGACCATGATCATCCTTCAAGGCCTGGCCAACCCTGAACTTCACCTAGAGCCAAGCATGACGTTCTTGTGGGTCGTTATCCCTCAGCCGCCTAGATCACCTTTATTCGGGAAACTGGCTGTTCTCTCTGATGTGTGCAAGTGAAACCTTGGCTCCCCCACACTTACCCTGCATACCTGTGTTACCCTCAACAGTGGCCCCTTAGGCAGAGCAGAACATCCCCGAGCTCAAGCCGAGTCTCTCCTTCCTTCTCATTCCTCTACTGCACAGCTCCCCAGGCACCGGGACAAGAAGAGTTCGGTGGGGAACTAGAGGGCTGGCACCTTGCCTCGCCACCTCCCTATGCCTTCACTGCCCACACCTGCTCCAAGGGTCATGTGTTTGCTCCTTTCAAATTACTTTTGGGCATTAAACACAGAAGGAGCCATTCCTTCTACTCCACCCTACCCCTAACATCCTAAGGCTTTGAAAGAGGGCCACAAGTTCATGCTGTGGCCTTGTCTCTGAAGGGGCCTCAGATCCTGGGTGACCCTAGGGTCTGGACACAGCCACTAAAGAAGAGTCTCCGGTGCCCCACATTCGGACCACAGACAGTACCCATTCCCTTCTATTGTCAGTAATCTCCCTCCAGTGGTTGGGTCAGCTAAATAAAGGTGTCCCAAGGGTCTCCTGTGAGATGTCCAGACATGGGTGGAGGTGGTCAGGCTGAACCCTACACATGGCTCCTAACCAGGTCTTCCTCCACTCTAGCTACAACGAATTCTACTTCCTCACCCACCCAGCCCTGTTCATCGAGGACCATTTCCCAGACAACAAAAACTGGCAACTGCTGAAGCCACCTCAGTCCCTGAGGCAGTTTGAGAACAACATATACCACAAGAGTGAATTCTACAACAAGGGTATGCTGAGTGCCCACCCAGAGACGCCCATGATCCGGACAGGTAAGGAGAGACAGGTACACAGGCAGGGCATTAGTGACCAAAGTCCTCCCACTAGAGTGGCCCAAGGAAAGCAGACCACCAAGCTTAGCTGTCTCCTGCAGCTGGCCTGAATTGACTCTTGGCATCCCCTGACACACCATGGGGACCATGGCAGGGGGATGTTTGCATACTCTGAAGGTCAATGAAGGCCAAGACCTGATCCCAGAATCGCAGCCATGAGTCTCAAAGGGCTCTCATGTTTCCCATGACTCCCTGAGAATCCAGAGCCTGGTCCTGCTCTAGACACACAAGGGAACTCAGGAAGGCTGCTCAGCCCATTTCCCCCTTTCTCATCAGAGCCCCACACACTTGTCAGCATCATCTCTGCCACCAGGGGGCCTCCTTGCATCCCAGACAGAGGCCTGAGCTCTTAGAGGCAACCAGCTAGGGTGGCCTGAGGCGTTGACCCCACCCTACACTGCAGGGTGAAAGAGTGGGGGGGATGGGGCAAGGGGTGCCGCCAGGGAGCAGCAGGGAGCAGGTACTTCTTGGCCCTTGAACTTCCCCATGAGTTTCTTGACCTGGATACAGAGCTCCTGTGGTCTCTGGCAAGTAACAGACTGCGTGACTGTTGCTTCAGCCGCTGGCTGCTCACTTTGGATCTCGTTTCCTGCACCTGAGGCTGCGAGAGGTCTACGTCTCTGTTGTGAGACATTAAACCATAAGAAAGACTCGAGCAGACCCCGACAGCGTAGTCGTCACATCGCTGGGCTGAGTTTGCCTTTTTGGGAGACATAAAAATGTAAACACCAGATTTCTTAATTTATACTAATCTAAAACTCAATTCCATATTCATGCTACATATTGAAAGAATATTTCTTAGTGGTTGTGAGTTGCCTTAAGAATAGAGATGGGAGAGAAGCAAGAAAGCGAAGCTGGAGAGCAAAAAGGAAGGGAAGGAAGAGACCGCAAGATGGGGGAGGGTCAGTGGGTGCAAGAGGGAAGGAAGAAGCCAGGAGAATAGAGAGGTTCCAGGAATGGCGCCTCCAGAAGGCCTTTGGGGTCCCTGGCACTTCACCTCCTCTAAGATGCTCAGCACACTTCTACCAAGGCTTCTCTAGAATAGGCACCAAGCTCTTCCCAAAGAACCCAGGCCCAGACGAAGGCAGAGCATGGAAAAAGTGCTCCCAGAATTCATTCTGAACATGGTGGGTTCTCTGAACGAACCCTCCAGCATCCCTCCAGCATGTCCAACTCACCTGAGGGCTGGCGCAGGCTCTCCACAGCCAAGTCTTCAGGGCAAGTCCTTGCCGAGTACAGAGCGGAGAATTAATAGTGACTATGAACCAGACAGCCTTCTCTTTTGCCAGCCTCCCTCCATGGAGGGCTGAAGAAGTTGCTGGGGTAAGGGATGGGGTGGCCAGCTTCCAACAGAAGGCCAGGCTCTCAGAGCAGGCACTGTCCTGAGGAGCCAGGGAAGCCCAGGTAGGAAAAAGACCTCATGAGCTGTGAAAGTCAGAAGAAAAACAATACAAGAGTGCAGGCCGAGGCGGAGCTGCCAGTGGGAGGGGATGGGGGCGCTAACTTGCCAAAGCCCATTCCAGAAACACAACTGTGGCACTCCTATGGGAGAAGCAAGCGTGAGGAGAGGAGAACAGGAAAATACCCCGTTAACACTCCTGGGCACAAATTCCTGGAGTAAAGTGACACGCTCATGTGATGGCTGTTGACGCCGAAAAGAATCATGGGTGGGAGCACAATATGAAAGTTAAGAGTTGCAGGGGCTAGAGAGACAGCTTAGTGTTTAAGAGAGCTTGGTGCTGCTCTTCCAGAGGACCTGAGTGCTGTTCCCAGCACCTTTATCCAGCTCACAGTCAGGCACTTGTAACTCCAGCTCCAAGGATCCAGCGCCCTCTTCTGGCCTCCACAGGCAGCCACACACGCAGCATTCACGCAAACATACAAACATGCATGAAAATAAATCTTAAAAAGAGAGAGTTGTAGAAGATGGTACCCTTTCTGCCCATTGATCTAGCCCTTTCCCTGCTCTGGAAAAGGGTAAAATATCCAGACAGGCTTCACCTAATGTAAACCAAATGGGCTAGGAAAGGAAAGAAACACATATGGCTGGGGCAGGGTTTTTCATGGTCCCCTTCCCCCCAGTTATCAGCTTTTTCAAAACTATTCACCTAAATGAAGCAGAGGAATGCCATATTCAGCAACATCACGTTGGCAAAACCAAGCCTGTTAGAAGCGTTTACACCACAGACAGGGACACACTCTGTAGGTCACATACCCCCCCCAGATCTAGTTGTTAAGCATTCGCCAGCACCCACTGGGCCCATGTCACCTGACACAGACTTCCTCTCCACAGTAAATGGGAAAGCCACGGTCACCATTGAGAGCTGTACCCCAACCCTGTTCATGTTCATGCTCAATGGCAAGCAGGAACATGGTCTCCTGAGCCTAAGGAAGAACGGGATGAAGCTGGAGGTGTACCCTCCAACCATGGGCACCCACAAACTACAGATCTTTGCCAAAGGCAACTCTGAAATCTACAGCTCAGTGCTGGAGTACACGCTCAAGTGCAACTTCGTGGACCTTTCTGGCCGGCTGCCCGCGGAGCTTCACCAGCCCGTGGGCCCCAGCTGGTTCTCGGAGCAGATGGGCATCACGAAGCCCTCCCACCCCGACCCCATCATCCACACCAGTGATGGTCGCTGTTCCGTTAGCTTTGGCGTGGAGGAAGGCATCAGCGTCCTGGCATCCCTCCATGGAGATGACGGCCCCGTCACGGAGGAAACGCAACTGCGCTACATCTTCCAGCTGAACCGAGAGAAGAGGACAGAGCTGAAAGTCCAGCTTCCCCACGCGGGCAAGTTCGCCCTCAAAATCTTTGTGAAAAAGAGGCAGGAACAAGGCAATTTCATCTTTGTCTTCAACTACCTTCTGTGCTGCGCCAACACCAAGGTGAACTGGCCTATGTTCCCCGAGAGCTTCGGCAACTGGGGGCAGGGCAATGAGCTATTGGAGCCCCTCTCTGGCATCCTTCCCGCCAACCGCAACGTACCCTTCAAACTAAAGCTGCATGGTATCGCCAAAGCGCTGGTGAAAGGGCAGGACACGTGGCCCCTGACCCTTAACCCCGAGGGATACTGGGAGGGCAGCTGCAGCACAGCTGGCTGCCAAGAAGTCTACGTCATGGTGCTAGAGAATGCTAACCACAACTTCTACTCCTACATCCTGAAATACAGAGTGAATGACCAGTGAAGGGCTCTATCCCCGCACCCTCCCAGGGCTAAGGCCAGCCTCGCCCAGGGAGGGCCCAAGCGGAAGTGCAGAGAGCCTAGGACACCACTAATCTGCATGAAAACACTTCTAGGCCTTGGCCTCGGTCTCCCTGCTCTGCCACAGGAATTTGTGCTGCTGAGGGCTTCAACTCAGTGTGACTGTGGATGAAGGGACAGAGGCAAAGGCCCTTTAGAAGAAAAAGGTGCTATGTAAATCCAAGGTATTGTGAAGTGTATGCCCGCGCCCATGCCTGCTCTTGTGTTAGTACCTTGCTGTAGAGTTGGGTGGGAAAGCAGAGATGTTGCCAGCCCTGGAAGCTTTTCCCACAGTGCCTAGAGAATGATGCTTGAGTTTGAGTCTATCAGAAAGATCAGTCACCCAAGAAATATAGTGTTTCTCCACTGCTTCTGGACCCCAGGGAATGTTGGACCCGCTTGTCTTCCATATTCCTAGTGCCTCTTCATTAGGCACTTCACGCTCTTCAAGAGCTTGCGAGAAGGGAGGTGTGGAAAAGGAGCTAGCTAACCATCAGCCAACTCGAGGCTGTTCTCCCCAATCCCTGTGAGTCTCTGGGAGGTGACAAGGGCAGAAAACAGCTTCGTGTACACAGGGATGTCCTGGGTGGGGACCAGAGATGGAGTGGTGTCTTTGGGAGTCCAGCAGCCCACAGGTAAGGGTGAAGATCCCTGATTCGTGGGCCTACCAGAGTTCAGCCCAGAGCCTAGGGATGCTCCCCAGCCTGAGCCCAGGCCCATCATCAGTTTCCTACAGGAGCCTCACATGCCTACGTGACCAGTCAGGAGCCTGGCTGATGACCGTGAACAGAGACCTGAGTCCTGGGCAGGCAGACAAGCCCCACAGAAACTTCAGCAGAACCAGGGACAGTATATGATAATAGAATCCTGCTGCTTCCAAGACCCTTACAAGCAAAATGAGGCTGAAGGGACCACCACGTGCCCCTGGAGAGAACGTTTGTGCCTGTCTCTGAGAAAGCCCTAGCTTAGCCATTTTCCTCCTGTCTTTCTCTGAGATGACAACTCCTGCCCTGACTTCAACCTTCTGTTGGGAACAGTTGAGGGCCTCTTGCTTGCTCAGGCCTGTCCTAAAAATCCTCAGCTGCCTAGCTGGCCCTCAGCAGCACCTGAGGCTGGTGTTTCCATGGCAACGGCTGAGGGAAAGGCAGGCTGCAACAGGCAGCAGGCAGGGAAGGCCTAAGAAAGGCCCCAAGAGGCCACTACAACCCCATCCCGGTGCAGGGATGCCCTCCAGCATGGTCCCCACCAAGCTTTGGGGTTCTAGGTATCTGCTCACTCTGCCTATCTCAGGACCCCCATCCCTGCAGCCAGAGCCAGCCTGGGATGCTCATAACCTCCTCTACATGGCCCCGTGTTGGATTCTGGGACTGTAGAGGTTAACACGAAGAACTCAGCCATAGCCATCCAGACCTCTGGGTGGGTGTCTGCTAGGTGGGGCCTATCTGAAGTTCCAGAACCCCAAAACTTCAGTCCTTCAGCCCCTTCCCCACAGGTCCCCCACTGCCACCCACCTGGTACCAAGCTGGGTAGCCTCCCTTGTGATTAGCATGGCTGCTGGGGGCTGAACTGCCTTGGGCTTATGTCCTGGGTCCTCAGGCCATTGTCACCTGTCAGCATCTCATCACTCCTGGAAAACGCACAAAAGGCAGGGAGGCGTCACCACTCTGCACCACTAGGCACCACTACAAGGTGGAGCAGAAACGCTGGCGTTTGCACAGCCTGGAAACAGCCTTTCCTCACCCCTTGTATTTTATGAGCAGAAAGAAGTGTGCTATATTTTAACAAAATAATAAGTGCTTCTGCGATTCCTGCCGCACACTAGACACAGCCCTGACTGCCGCTGCTAACCCCGCGGAAGATGATGCCCATGTTTTTCAAAACAGTATAATTAATCCACTCGGAAGCTCGTAGAGGATGCTACCCCCAAATAAACAGGAGCTGTCCTCAGGACCAGAGACCCCGGCCAGCCTCTCCCAGAGCGCGGGGGAGTCATCCATACGCCCCTCCCTCCTCATTTAACCAGGCAGCCCCTTTGTCAAGGCAACTATAGGAGCACTCAGAAAAACGCCTGCATTTCTTTCCACTGAAGTAAAGATACATGAAACTAAGTCCAATCTTCATGAATTTTTACACGCATGCTGCCCAGACTGGAAATTTGGAGGTTGTGTTTTTGAAGGCTTTTTATTCAAATCCCCCTCTTTGTCTCCGGGTCCACGAGTCCCAGTGGCCGATCGAATGGCACGAGCGCCCCCTGGTGGTCAATATGCGAAGTCGACACCGTTGCAACCCCTCAACTGTTAAAAATCGCTAGGTGCTTTCTCATCCCTCATGGATACGCCGAGGTCAGCGTTGCCATGCAAACTGTGAGAAGAGCCTGGGGAGACTTCCTGGCTGGCGTGGTGAGAAAACACAGAATGTGATGAGAATTAAGAGTGTTTCGCCCAGAAATCTTTTCCTGAGACAGAAACCCTGGACACAAGCCTGCCTGGCCGAGGTCGCTTTGATCACCACACTCATTGCTATGCCAATGACAGGCTGAAACTGATCAAACTCATCATTTTGCCAGGCAAGCCCCAGGATGGGTGCCAGGGTGCAGAAGGATGGGGCGTGGTGGGGCAAAAGGGTGCAATTAACCTCTTTTCAGTTCGCTTCAGAAGTGCTACCAGCTCAGCTGGACTGCTCTCCGGCTGATTGTGAATATTCTGAGTTCTCCATATGTCTCATTGCCCCACCAGGATGGACTTCTCACAGCCCGCTGAGATTAAAGAGACGTAAATAGATTAAGTGAAGCATGAAGGATTTGAGCTAGACATAAAGAGCCATTTCCTGTCGTGAAACAGGAGGGCCACGTTGCCAATAAAGTCTGTGAAATTCTCAAAGGACTTGAAAAGGAGAAAAGTTTCCCCAGTGTTCTGGAGTTTTCTTTGCCAATGGTTGGGTTCTCTCTCCACTAATTCTTGAACTACACTGGTTGACCTGCAGTAAACACGGGGTCAATGGTGTGACCACATCGCTCACGACTGTCAGATTTCTAAGGTATTTTATCTGCGGTCTGTCATTTCTTGTCGTTTGGAGTAAGCACCTAAAGCAGCAGAGGTGACTAATCCTTCTAACACATGCGCTGGATTGTGTGGGTCGCTGCCTGTTGACGCTCACCTCACATTGTTGCTGGGGTTGTTTTTCAATAAAATTTATATTCATTTTTATCCAACAATGTAATTATCGATCCATCCTTATTGCAGCTTTCACAAGGAGGAAAAGGGGGAAAAAACAAGAAAAAAACACTTTCATGTTCAAAGGATGCTTTTAAAAAAGAAATCGATGTCCCTGCCATTTGAATGTGATGGCGAGATGCAAATGGTATGCTGGGCAAATAGCTATAGCACATTAAAGAAAACATAATTAGGTCAGCCCCAGCCCTCTGAGGCTCACATGCCTTTGAAGAATCTGAAGACGGTGTTTCTTTCATTGAATCTTGTTTAACTTGAACATTTTCAAGTCAGTCCAAATTTCTTTTTATAGTGGGAGAAGAAAAATGTGCCAAAAATTTGCCTGTCAACCTACTTTTTGGGCTTTGAATATATAATATGTTTCTTGATATTCATATGCATACAAGAAACTTTCCAGGTTGCCTGAACTGATTACTCATAAATTAGACATTTAGGGGACTAAAGGGGAAAAAATGAAAATCCCGACACCTCTGAGAAACTGCTGTAACCATGGAAACCATTCTCATAGCTGTAGTGTGAAGGGCAAAAAGATTTGTGTTCCCGAATCTGGGCTTATCGCGTCCCTCATTGCTAGACACAAAACGAGATGTGTTACACTTCATCCTTGGGGTGGGGGTCCACAGTGGTCTGTGGTTGGACCAACCTTCAATGGCATGCTAAGAAGTCAGAACAAATTGTCTTTGGGTCTTCCGATCAGTCGGAGTAACTCTTGAATTATTGGAACAGGCTGGAAGTTCCCACCCAGGGGCTGGAAGAGATTGACCTTCAGTGTTCCTTCCAGCCCAGAGACTTTCTGAGGCTGAGTTCCTGGGAACAGGTGATGGCAGGCACCAGCCTGAGATTGTCAGTGAAGCAGTATCTGAAGGGCCCTGCTGTGTTAAGAGCCTGCCCCCTAAGCCCTTGGCACACTGCGCTGCAGGCTTTTCCCTTTGCTGAGGACAAGGGGATGCACGGTACCCAGCAGATGGACCACAGGGAAACAGCAGCCCCAACAGATGCTGGTTCTCTATGATTTGCAAACAAAACTAAAGAAGACTAAGAGCCCCCGTGGACAGTCCTCTCTTGGACGTGTTCCTTAGGTGTCTCTTCTACCTTATTCTCAGACCTCAGTTCAGAAAAAAAAAAAGTATTCCAAAACCACCCAAACTCCCAAGGAAGATGCATAGGGGTGTCCCGTGACCCCTTCATCCTCCAGGATGAGATCTGGTCCATCTGGAGGCTTCTCGGGTCTTATTCCATCAGCCTTTATATCCATTGTGAGTGCTCAGGCTCCCACACTCCCTTGGCACAACTGTTTGGTCCTCTGTGTGCCAGGATGAGCCCTGCCTATACCATTACCGTCCACACTGACCTCAAATCTGAACGCTGATCCCACTGAGTTGTGTTAAGACAGAGTGGGTCCCACGAGAACCTCATTGTCTCTAGAGAAGGCCCTGGTGGGCAAGGGAAGTGTTCAAACAAAAATTGAAGTCTGCAAAGCCTACCACCTTGAACACACTTGATCGCACTTGATCTCAGAAGCTAAGCTGGGCCAGGCCTGGTTAATACTTGGATGGAAAACAAAGGCTGGCTTTACCGGAGAATCAAGAGAGTGCCCAGTCACCTCCTTCCCATCTGTAGACAGGGTGCCACGTGCTTCAGTCCTGGGACACAGTAAAGACAGCTCCCCTCTCCATAGCCAGAGAGGCTGATGAGGGCCCCACTGAGCAGTGAGCCGCACCTGTCCATCAGGCCACACAGCAGTGGCTCACAAACGACGCCCTGTGGTCCTCTGGCCCAGCAACAAGGCTGATCATATATTTAGGCGCACCAGTGAGAGCCAGCACTGAGCGTTCCTGCCCTGCGAGGTAAAAGGCCAGCAATCAGGACCAGATGGGCAGCACCTCAGACTGATGGGGGTGCAGCAGGAAGCTCCAGAGCAAAGGTCTCCCAGGGAGTCTCCAGATAGTCCTTGGAGTGATCAACAGGAGATATCACAATCCACAAGTCCTCTTGCCACCCTGCTTTTGTGCTGCTGCTCCCTGTTGTGCTGACCTCTTCCCTCCCTCTCTCCGGGAAAAGCCTCGCCTGGTCCTCAGCCGACCTCTGTATTCATGCCGCATCTGTGACCCAGGACTCTGTATGACACGGCCATGAGAGCACCTTGGAGGTTCCGGGGGCTGCGAATTCTTTTTTCGTTCATTTTTACTGAAAAGGTATTTTTAATACAATATATTCTGGTTGCGGTTTCCCCTCCTCCCAGATCCTTCCAACCTCCCCACCCACCCACTTCCACATCTTCTTTTTCTCCCTTTTATAAAGCAAATGAGATGGCAACAAAAAGAAAAAAAATTAAAAAAGAAAGACACACACACAAAAAAATACAAAATTGAAAACCATGACATACAAACAAGCCAGTAAGACAAAAACAAAAAAAATACCCAAAGCACACACTGGGACAAAAAGTCTACAAAAATACCATGGGGTTTGCTCTGTGTTGGGCATCTACTGCAGGGCACGGGGCCTGCCCTTAAGTGTGGTTAGTGTACCCAGTAGGATTCCACTGAAGAAAACTAGCTTTTCTTTTGCAAGTCGGTAGCAATTGCAGGAGGCCTCTTGGTTAGGTCTCAGAGCCCTAGTCCATTTCCCCTTCTCATTACGGGGAATTCTTGGAACGCACACTTTGACTCGGCTTTCTGGCACCCATCACGTGTTTGATAAATGCACAGTCAGTGTTTCCTTGGGGAAACTCAGAGGGGCTCTGAATGGAGGTGAGCGGCCACCAAGCTGCCGCCACTCCCAGAGCATTTGCAGAGAGTGTTTCCGTTTTCCCAGGACCAGTGTCATAAGCCGCACCACGACAGACTGGCCTCGTGGCTTCACTCGGCTCTGCCTGCCACACCCTGAATG
>LOJH01001644.1:0-17080 GCA_001685095.1 Ellobius talpinus
ACTGAACATCTATGCCCCAAATACAAGGGTACCCTCATATGTAAAAGAAATACTACACTAATAGTGTGAGACTTCAGCACCCCACTCTCACCACTAGACAGGTCTATCAGACAAAATATTAACAGAGAAATAAAGGAACTAACAGTTGTTATGAATCAAATGGACTTAATAGACAACTATAGAACTTTCCATTCAAACATAAAAGAATATACCTTCTTCTCAGCACCTCATGAAACCTTCTCAAAAATTGACCACATACTAGGTAACAAAGCAAGCCTCAACAGATACAAAAAAGAAAATGGAATAACCCCATGTATCATATTGGATCACCATGGCTTAAAGTACTTTGGTTTTTTTTACCTTTAATTTATCAGACCAATCTCTACTACTAGTATGTGTGTGCTTGAAATTATGCTTTCCTTTAAAATAACTGAAAATTCTGAAAGGAATCAAAATCCAACACTGAACTGCAGATTATGACGATTTGAATACCAATGGCCCCCTATAGGCTCATATATTTGAATGCTTAGTCATCAGGGAGTGACACTATTTGAGAAGGAATAGGAGGTGTGGCCTTGATGGAGGAAGTGTGTCACTGGAGATGGTCTTTGAGGTTTCCAATGTCCAAGTAAAGCCTAGTATCTCTCTACCTGCTGCCTGGTGATCCAGATATAAATCTATTAGCTAATTCTCCATCACCGTGTCTACCTGTGTAAACCCAGGCTTCTGGCCGTGATAATAGACTAAAGCTTGAGACTATAAGCCAGTCCCAATTAAATACTTTGTTTTGTAAGAGTGGCCATGGTCATGGTGTGTCTTCACAGCAATAGAACACTGATAAGAACATATATGAAATCAACTCTTCCATTTAAGTTTGTGAGTTTCCATTTGGGGAAAGTGTGATGATTAGGGTATCACTTGTCAATTAAGAGAAGACTTCAAGACTATAACTTGGTCTGAAATCTTTATATTTTTAAACTATAAACTGTGTCTTTCTCCATGGGTTGTCCATACTCAAACATCTTCACTTTCATTAGATATATGAGCCATAACATCAGCTGCCCAAAGATAGTTAACTATGATCAGGATGTTTCTTTGCTTTTATTTTTCTTTGAAGAAGAGATTTGGCCCCTAAGAATACAGGTAGCCTAATGATCTAAATTAAAAGGGGCATCCTCCATAAGTGCCACCCCTTTTAAGTATGCTCTGGAGCTTAGCTACTGGGGCAACCCTAGATGCTTGTTCTCTGAAAGGCAAAGTAGACACCTGGGGTCTTTGTGAAGAAAATTCTAATTCCTCTGTGACAGAGGCGCTCAGACGCAACCTTTAGGATGCTCCATTGAATCCACAAGTATTCTTGTCAGAAATCCTCCAGGTAAAAATGCTCTGACAGCATATTTACCACTAATGTCCCATCCAGAGTTGTGTTTCATCTTGCAGAGTCAGTCATTGATTAGCACTGTTTTCAATACTGAAATAACTACTTCAGACTCTGAGACTCTCTCAATAAGATATCAGCACCATGGATGTCAGTGTTATACGAATAACCAGTACCTCCTTAGGCACACCACCATGGATATCAGTGTTACACAAATAACCAACACCTCTCGATGTAACACCACCACAGATGTCAGCGCTATACAATAACCAGCACCTCCTGAGATACTTTAAATGGAACTTCAATAATGAATCCTCGACTTGCTGCTAATGGATTTTTGAATGTTACACCTCCCTGGACGGCCTTCTCTTTGGCAGAATCTATACGCAGCATCCTTTAGATTTCTGGGAAAGAGAAAGATAATACTGCAGGAAATCAAGTTTTAGTGGTTTCCACTACAGGAGCAGTACCTGGGGATAGCGTGCATTCCCACATTTCCACTGTCTATATTGCTAAGAAATCACCATCTTCCTATTATTGATATTGATATTTATTTACTTTAAAGTATTTATTGGATGCTTATGTTGTGCCAAAGAATACATGGATGGTAGAGATTCAGGATGAATAAGATTTATGTTCCTTACTGTCATTGCCCTAAAGTCCATTGTAAGGCAACTAGTAACTGTCACCCAGTATATAGTATACATGTTCTAGAATGGGAAGCATGTAATGAGGGAAGATAGCCTAAGCATGAAGGAAGGGGCAGAATTAAAAGAAGATGCAAAGTATTACCATAGTCATTAGTTGTAATTTAAGGCATGACTGGGGGAAGCAGATGTAGCAAAAATAAAAAAGTGGAGATTTGACAAAAAAAGTTCAGAGAAGTGGAAATTTTCCTCTGCACAGAACATAAAATTATATGGCCAAAGATAAGGTGATCCTGTGGCTATCTCTTTTCTAATTAAACTGTTATTTTCTACTGAAATTAACTGTGGTATAATAAGGAAGAAGGGATTATTATATATTATAGTTAGGAGGTCACTTTGCATTCTGAAATGTCCACCAACATTCATTCATCACATTATGAAATTAATAGTTTCTTTAGTCAAAGAAACAAGATAATTTCATCAAGAAGGAGCTCTAAGAAAGGACAGACTGTATGTGGACTCAACGGTAGACCCTATCATACTTTTGATGGTATCTCCATTGCATGTTTCATGACAGAATTGAAGTCTCGGCATATGAAACCCAAAAGAAGGCTTCATATGCTATCTTATTCCTCTGAAAGTAATTTCCACCAAACTTGAGAGCTCAATACAGCAGCTTTATCATCTCATAGATTATGTGGCTCAAAAGTCAAAGCACACCTTATTTGGTTCCTTCATAGAAGGGTAGTCTCACCCCTCTAAGGGCAGTGATAGTTAAAGCTGTGTTTCATCCACAGCCTTTGGAACAGAGGCCCATGTTAAGCTTATACATTATCAGCACAGCTCATTCTTCCTGGTTGTTGACTTGAGAAAGCCCCCAGCTGCTTACTCTGTAAAACTTCCCAGCATTACAACTAACTTTATCAAATCACTGAAGGCAGCCATGACTCCCAGTTGAGAAGTCACTATCTATCGCTCATAACCTAACGACAGAAGCAGTTTCCTTTTCAGGGAAATTCTCGGGGAGCTTTTCAGAGAAAAGTTATTCTGGATTGGGGGCAGGGTGGTTACATAAGACCACTCATCCCAGGAGGCTAGAGTCACCGGGACATCTGAGATGCTGCTGTACAGGCGGCTCTACTGGGGACTGTGTGGGATGATGGGTGGTCCATGAGACATGGCTTGTTCAGTATTACATGCATTCAAGTTTTAACACATTTCTACTTCTCAAGCAGAGACGTATGAACATAGAACTGCAGCTAACTGCCTTTCTCAGCCTTATTTTAGTAGTTAGTCGATTTACAAGCATAACTTGCTCCAGCAGGAAATTTCTTTATGGATAATTTATCAGTCAATCAAAATTACTCTCTCTGTGCAGAATACAATGAGTGGTGCACTATCCTAATAGCAGCAGCTACGAACACGCTCATGGCTTTCCAGTCACTAAGACAAAATGTCCCATCAACACAGGAAAGAAAGACTTCATTATGGATCACCGTAGAGTGCTCTGTCTGTCATGGTGAAGGTCTTATGGTCAAATGAAGCTGTTTACGTCACAGTGACCAGAAAGCAGAGAGTACATATGTGTCTTAGACTTTCCCCCTTTTCTCTTTTAATTCCATCGGAGCCCCAGACCATTGTATGCTAACACATAAGGGTGGGTCTCGCTTCCTCAGTTAGTCCTCTCTGGAGAACATTCATAGACACATTCAAAGGTGTGCTGTATTAATCCCCTAGGCTTTGCTCAATACAATAAAGTTGACAGTCAAGATGAACCATCACAGTAGAAGCAGCAAGCATAAGTCCTACTAGGCAAATAAAATTACTGCATACCTAATGGTTTTTTAATCCATTACCAACATCTGTATACTATTTCAATAAATAATATTGGACCCTTGGTAGGGGCACCTACACTTAAATATTAATCTAGTCCCGAGAACAAACATGCTTTAGCAAGAGCTGTCTGGCCTGGTATCAGCAATGCTCTGAAACTACAATATGAAGAGGAATATTTCAGGTAAATTGCTAGAGGCTATATTTTGTTTTCTAAGTAATTGCATTTCTCAAGGATTGATGATTGGCTTAGGCAAACAAGGCACACTGAGCGGGCTTGAGGGAAGATTCTTCCTGCAGGCCACCTAATCCAATGCAAATGAATCTAGAAAACAAAGCAAAGAGCAAAATGTTCCCAGCACCCCTCATCCCAGTGCCTGTCACAACCGATGACTTCATCAGTCTTGTGGGGAGATCACTACCAAGCCAAATGCTTCTTCGATATGAATCCTGAAAATAACTTTACTAAAAAATGCACCCACCTTCAGTTACATTTTTCAAGTCAACAGAAAAAAAATCACTGTTCTGGCCTTATTATTTATACGTGGACAAGCCAGTAGTCAGAGAGAAAGCCAAAAGATCATATAATAAAACTCCCCATCTAGCTATGAGCAAAACAAGCATCCATTTCCCATCCTAATCAGCAGCTCATCACACTGATGGTGTTTCAGAAGACCAGCACCATTCACGAACAATGACCTTCACTACAGAGAAACATCCAGCATGAAAGACAGCTCAGAAGAAGGAACTCAAAAAGAGACGGAGGACTTCTTTGTAATAGAGGACAGCTCAGGGTCACAGGTGCCCCTCGCCACCGCAAAAGAGAAATTCAATGAACAACCCAAAATGCAATAAGACCACTCACTATGTTTAAAACGTAACCAATCAATAACAAAGAGGAAGGACGGCAGCAAGGCACAGATCTATAAATATTCATCAGGAAGATATTGTGGCGTAACACAAACGCATACCCTCCGCCCTCCCAGCTAGTTGTCAGCTACCAACTGTTTGACTTTGGGAAAGTCCTCCAGATGTTGAGATTCAATTTTCATCAATGCAGATAAGATGCCTACTTCGTGGAGGATAAATATGTAGGCATATCTTTCCTAACATTTATTTCAATTCCAAGTCAAACTAATGAATAAGAAAGAATCGTATTGATTGTTAAGAATCAGTCTGACAAATTGCAATTTTCTCTGGGCCAAATGAAAACACAGCCTGTCTTAGGACAGCCTCATAGGGTTCTTTTGAGCAGTAGTATATCAAAAAGTCATTTGATGGCACCCTTATATGTGTACCTATGTAACACATCGTGGACAGATAGATACAAACTAAAGTAGAATAAATGCAGAGTAAAGGATACTGTAACAAAGGGGTTGCATGGAAGAAACAGAGTGAAAATATAAATAAAAGCATAACCATTGGGATGAAAAGTTAATGGATGTGTGATACGGAGACTGATACATCCCATCCCCCACAAACACCAAATATCCTATTTATGATCCTGTACTATGCTATACAATACGACAGAAGGAAACGTGGGCTGTTTGTTGGCTCACCTAAATGAAGAGATCATTCTACAAAAAGTATAAGGAGGTCAGTGTGGCACAATATGAGACTCAGCCTGAAGAATGAAGGTAGCCATAAACCAGCAGTCAGTCTCAAGATGCAGGAAAAGACAAGACCATGCATTGTCCTTGGAGCCTCAGGAAAAGAATGTAACCCCATCAACACTGTGATTGCAACATCCTGCCTCTAACTTACCAACAGTGCTTTTGTTTTGGGAAAAGCTTTTCAACTCCAAGGTTTTCTGTTATAGTGGCAATAGGAAATCACAGAGAAGGCACTAAGGGTAGTAAAACGCAACCCATTGCTGTTATAGTGGCAATAGGAAACCACACAAAAGGGGTGGGCAGTAACAACATGACCATCACTTTGGCAAAAGAGGAAGAGACTAGACCCTCTGACTGTCATTGATGCCAATGGTCAGAAACTTCTATCAGTACACAATTATCTTCAGACAAGAGTGAAGTGTCTATGAGCTTGGCTGGTATATTTTATGCTAAGGCCCTTCTACAAGAGGGACAGTTAGTATTACACTAAGTAACACAAACAGACAGGAAGTCACGAGATGGGGCATTTAGTCCTGAAATACTTAAAAATACTTTCTAAAATATATCAGTTCTCTTCAAATTAGAGCCTCTGCCTTCCTGAATAACAAAACCCACCAGTGCTGAGAGGAGCGAAACCCTGCCCAGAAAACTGATTTGCGCTTGACACAGCATGACTTCTAGTTAGATAGGGTGGCATTTTTAGCTAATAATTAAGCACCAAATGAACCATTTGAAAATTTCAATGCCATGAGCAGAAGAAAATTAAATTAAATCAGAATTAACATATTAGGTCGAGGCTGAGTAGAGACAGATTATTGCTTTGTCTAGATTCTGTCTTGTTAAGGAGCTGGTCTCCAAAACACCCAAGCCCCAAACTCAAGTGATAGAATGACATTAGCAAACAAACATGATAACTAGATCATTTAAGCTTAGGCAAATGTGCAGCGGAATGTTCTGTAGGCGACGGTGGCAAAGCGACAAGGAACACTATGGGTGTATTTGATATTCATTCAACACATTACAATCGAACCATGCATATTAGCTACCTAGATTTCACTGTGTAAAAGGCACCATCCTTTCCTTTCATGAAACTCAGTTTGGAAGGAGGAAACACAGTAGGCAAGTAAGCAAAGCATAACAAACAATATTCAAAAGAGCAAGCTGTCAATCAATGGACCTCAAATCGTTAAAGGCCAGTGATGGACGAACTTCTGGAATCCATCTTTCCATTATCTCCTCCCTGTGAGTGCCAATGCCCCAATCTCCTCTCATTAGATGGACACAGTCAGACTGGACAATACCTCACACTACTGTCCTAATGTTACCTTTATTCCACCTGAAGAGATCGTAGCTCCAAATATCGACTGAGGTCCCAGGGATTAAGCCTTCAACATGTGAATTTGGTGGAGGGGCTCAACGAAGTCCTTGACAACTTGTCAAGCGATAGATAATACTAACTCTGAAAAATTACTAGAAACATGGAGGTAAATAGTGGAAAATATTCAAAGATTCCAAACCTGGGCTCTCTGATGAATGGGAACCTGGCAAGCTACAAACAGACTCAAAATTACTTTTCTGTTGTACGACAGATTACTGTCACTTTTAAAAGCCCATATTTAAGAATAGTGGAAAAATAAGCAGAAGTGGGAAGTTTAATAAAAAATTAATATGAAAATGTGAGTAATGTAGAAATAAAAATCATTACTGGCTAGTCAAAATCTTCAGCTTATTGTCAGATGCTTAAGGGTGTAATATTTTGTGACATTTTCACAGCAGCTAAGAAAATGGTGATAAACCAAATAGAACTCGGAGTATTCTGAAATGCCAAATATTTGGGTTTATTTCATCCAAGGACTAGGGCAGCTCATATGCACAGGACATACTGAGCCTGATTAAATCTGGGTTCATGTTAAGCCCTGACACATGAAAAGGGCTTTGTTTCTGCATTGTGTTCTATTTCTCTGCATTTAAAATTAAGAAAATGTCTTGAGCAAGCCATTCGAGTTCCATCAAAGAAGACCTTGACTTCCGGGGAAACCAGTTCTAAGGAGAAGTACCAATCTCCCTCCCTTGAATTTATAAAGCTATGTTCTGTAGGCAAGCAACCCAGACAACTGGTCTTAAGTACCAGCCAAAACTGCCTCCTCATAATTCCTGACTCCAGAAGTTAGGATTGCCATGGAAACATTCATCTCAATTATAGCTGAAAGAGATGGCTGTGGGTAGAAAGTAGACTTGTGTTTACAGTGAGACTTGAGAGCCAGGCCTACAAAAGAAAGGCTGTCTCCATTATCACAAGGTGTGCCACTGTGCTGCTGAGGAACCTGATGGGGATGTCACCAGACCTAGTTAGAGCAGGGCAGGCCTGTGACCCTGGCTACTCTGGAAGATGAACTAAAGGGCTTCAAGTTCCGGGCCAGCCTGAGAAATTAACAAAGGCTTGTGTCAGAAAAGGGGGCAATAACAGAGCTCAGAAGTAGAACGTTTGCCTTGCATGTAAAGTCCCTCAGTATTATTTTCAAAAAGGAATGTCACCGGGGAGACAGTACCACATAGGTGACTGTGGAGGTCAGTCAAGCCCTGAACTGAGAAGTAAATAACTGCTTGAAGCACCTGCCCACTCCTTTGTCAATAACAGGCCTAGGAGATTGCAGGGCTCCTATGACACATCACACTGGATGTGACCTCAGCCTTTGCCCTTGGCATGGCCCTAGACTCTTCTGTTCATGGGATGGATAGAAACCATAATCTCCTATCCTACCTGCCCCATCAGAAGTAACACCTTCTTCATGTTGGCAAACTCCTAATCCTCCACAGGACATCCAAATGGCCAGCAGCCGCATCTGCCATGTCGACCACATCGGCCACATCAGCCACATCATCGGCCACATTATCGGTCACATTGGCCAGAAGTGACAACTGGATACTTGGAGTCTTCTGGTACAGAGGCTCTTTCTACTACAGCACAGGTGTTTGGGATTGTATATTTGTCTCTGACTACTTTAACCTAGCTTTAAGACCATGTCACGTGTAGATTATGTAATATGAAATGAAGTCGCAAACTCTCAGAAAGGACAAGAGCGTGTTTTCCTATGAAGAACGTAGTAAATAACGTGTGTGTGTATGTGAACAAATGTAAACACAGTGTAACATGCAGAGAGGGGAACTAAGAGGCTGCTAGGTAATGAGGAGGGAGGAAGTGTAGGTCCTGAGCATCAGTTATAAAAGACGATGGGAAGCCAGTTGTTTTTCTAGTTCTAACTCTCTTATGGACTTTTCATTTAAGCTGATGGGTAAGTGCATAAAAACATATTTGATAGTGAAAGTATAAAAATCCAACGAGACGCTCCACAGCTTCCATTTCAAATAGCTATTCTATCTGTATAGAAGTTCATTGACTTGTATAGTCTTTGGGTCCAGTTAACTTCAGTATGTGACAATTTTCCCCCACATTTTTATAATAAATTTTAAAGCATAAAGTTTTTCATTTAAAAAAGACCCTGGACCAGATACCAGGCAGCTCTCCTGTTTGTAGAGCTGATCAAAGCCATAGCCAATGAGTTTCTTTGTGGGTCTGTCACACTCTGGGTCACTATGTGCTCGTCATTTTTACCCCAGTCCAGGGGAGTAGAGAGAGTTCCTGTATCTCAGAGTCTGTGGAGCCATTTAAACCTGCCAGTGTGTGCATAATTCATATACTCTTACTAATTTCACCCTCTTTGTCATACATAAACTAGTCCCTAAATCCCAACCCTCACTTGTCCTGTGTCTGGGTACAGCCCATTTAGGACTCTACTTAGCCACCATCTTCCATTTGAAAGTAACAGTGTTCTAATTTCATCACATCTCTGTGTCAGGGTACCATGTCCAGCCATCAGAAGTGTTCAGCTCTTACAAAGCACCTATCAAAATCAACACTTTACAGAACGTGTTTGTGGGGATCCACAGCATCCTTATTCCCCAAATATAACCATCGTTTCCATCCCAGACTACCGCTTCTGTGAATATCAGAACTGTTGCTATATCCAGAGCTTGTTAACAGCTAGAGAAGCGCACAGGGGTCACCAAAGCCTTCCAGTGTCACCGTCAACACAGAGCTCCAGAAAGAGAAGAGGACTCGTTGTCTTGTACCTGACTCTAAATCCTAACAGCAGGCAACTCCAAAGAGTAATCACTTCAGGTAAATGATCTTCCAAGAAAGAACATGTGTATTTAGTGGTAACTGCTCTGCACCTTATGCCTTGAATTATAAACATGGATTCCTTTCTAAAGACTTGTCTCTGCTCTGGCTCTGAGATCAGCTGTTCTAAAGTGTAGACATGGTGATAAATATTAACCTATGGCTTAAATAAATGCCAGCAATATGCCTACATTTACATTTTCTTACGTAAACAAATCCAAATGAATGTTTGCCTCTGTGTCTTTGTCCAGTGTATCTTCTGTAGTAAATTCCAGTCTGGGCAGCGCATAAATAACAGAAACTTATTTCTCACAGTGCTGGATGTTGGGATATACTGTCAGACACTGTCTTATGAAGACCTCTTTCTGGATCAAGAGACATCAGCCTCTTGTTGGATATCACCACATGGTAATAGAGGTGACATCTCTCTGGATTCTCTTGGAACCTATATGGACTAAGCTCTTTCCAGAGTTACCTCCCATTACTGTCTCACAGATACCTAGACTTCAACCTATAAACTTCTCAGATCATAGTGCTACATGTTATGTGTTAAGGATCAACTCGCTATGAGAAACTTGAATAGATTGAGGGATGGCAGCAAAGCTGATGGAACATTATTTCTGGGTATGTTTCTAGAAAAGATTGGTGTGTCGGTCAGTTAACTGAGGGGGAGGCTCCATCCTCAATGTAGATAAGCACTGTTCAATGAGCAACAAGTCATAAGGAAGAAGGAAACAGAAGAAGGGAGAATCTTCCCCGTCCTCCTTTTCCAAAGCATGCCATACTTCAGGTGTTGGAAACCAGCACTGTAGATGCCTTGGTGTGTGGAGTGTGTGTCTTGCACCAGCTATTGGTTTCCCAGTTCTGAAGCTTCCAGACTCAGACTGAATTGCAGTAATGACCTTTCTGATTCTCCATCTTAAAGATTGCTTGTCCTGGGCCCTTTGACTTCTGTAGTCATGTGAGTCAATTCCCAGAAACCCCTTCTGCATGCATGTGTCTTGTTTGTCTGTCTCTCTAGAGAACCCTGACTGATACACTGATATGACAGAAACCATGACTGTACAAGTCTGTGCATATGTTCTGCACTACGCAACCAATAGAGCAATGTGCAGTCCTTCATTCTGTCTACACAGAACCTATTAGTCACAACACTGTTCTTCAAGATTTACAGGTACCGTGCAACTTTTGAGATGAGATGTTCAAAGGAAACCACTAAAGATCAACAAAATTAAAGTCAATGAAGACCAAAGATCATCTAAAACAAGGAAACCTTGCAAACAATGCCACACAGAGTGGCTTCTTGGGAGAAATAACTACATACTCAAACTCTACCAAATCCACAGAGGCCTTCAGGAAGAAAAATAATAGCCTTTTAGAACTTTAGAGCTGATGACAACAACAAAATCAAGACAGTGAAAAAAAATTTCAAAGTCACCCAGTCAGTTCATAAAGCTAGGAGTAGACCTAAGATTCAAAATCATATCCCACTGTGGTGGGTGGTTTGAATAGGAATAGCCCCCATGGGCTCATATATCTGAATGCATAATTATTAGGGAATAGAGTTACTTGGGAGGGATTAGGAGGTGTGGCCTCATTGGAGTAGGTCTGGACTTGTGGGAGGAACTGTGTCACTGGCAGTGGGCTTTGGTTTTCAAAAGCCCAAGTCAGACCCAATGGCTCTCTCTTCCTGCTGCCTACGGATCCAGATGTAGAATTCTCAGCTACTGTCTGCCTGCATGCCAGCATGCTTCCTGTCTTGATGAAAATGGACTAAACCTCTGAAACTGTAAGCAATTACCAATTAAATGCTTTCTTTTATAAGTGTGGTCAGGGTCATGGCATCTCTTTACTGCAACTGAACACTGACAAAGACACCCACCATCTTTAAGAGAGCACATACTGATGACTTTACTACTTTTAGGGATTATGCAAAATTGTCATGGATCTTCGTATAGCAATATTTTAAGATTTGGCACAGACTTTGAGGAATGGAAAACTATAATATAAAAAAAGTAAAGGATATATGTCAGCCATGATTAAAACTGGATTTTGAAGAAATAAACTGAATGTACTTAATATTATTATTTGAATATAGTTTCCCTACTATCTTCAGACTATAATTGATTTAGTATACAAGATTCCCTCCAAGCTTGTCAACACTGTGGAATTTTAAGCCACTGATCTCTTCTTAGATTTCTTTTTCCTTTCTTACAATAATTTTAAGCCAAATAAAGTATTTGTAAAATAGAATTCTGTGTATATATTACCATATCTTAAGGTAGATAATGAATACATGGAGATATTTTAACATACAAAAGTTGTTACTAACATTAAAGTCTGCCAGTTTAAATAAACTTTATATCTTAAAATCTGTCTCAGTCAATTTAAATGACCAAATTTAAGCCCTCAAAAAATAATTTTTCTACTAAATTCCATTTATAATCCCCATAGCTAATTTTAAATGTTCAAGATTATGTAAAAAAAAATTTCCTTAGGTCAGAAAATTCTGATAGGACATAATTTTTACATATTGCAATTTAGAGCAATATTTACAAAAACTATTTGATAAAGTATAGCAGTCATACATAATAGTTAAACATAAGCTGTCATTTTGTTTGTAAAGTAAGCATTCTAAATTATGCATCTGAAAAACTGGAAGCCTTCATTTCTTTTCATTAAATGTCTGAGAATGTTATGCTACACAGCAAAAATTTACTAGTGAATGGGTAATAAAGGGAAATTTTCCTTAGATAATTAAAACCTAAATCTCTGAGATTTAAATAAATTAGCAAACCCCAGCTGTATGTGCCAATAAGTTTTTTTAAAAAACAAATGAAAAATTTCAAAATAAAATAAAGAAACCACATAGTAAGTGTTAAATGACAGGAATACATGTCATACAGCTCTAGAAGTTAGGCATCTAAGGTCAATGACTGATGTGAGAGCCCCCTTATTTTAATGAATAAAGAAACTGCTTTGGACCTATAGCAGGGCAGAACTTAGCTAGGCAGAGAAACTAAGCTGAATGCTGGAAGAAAGAAGGGAGGAGTCAGAGAGTGCAGAGACAGACGCTGGGAACTTTAGCCAGTAAGCCACTGTCATGTGGTGATACACAGATTAATAGAAATTGGTTAAATTAATATAAGAGTTAGTCAATAAGAAGCTAGAGATAATGAGTCAAGTAGTGATTTAATTAATACAGTTTCTGTGTGATTATTTTTGTTCTGGGCAGCAGGACAAACAAGCAGCCCTCCTCCAACAAATGACCATGATGAAGGAGAATCTACTTCAGATCTCTCCCAGCTTCTGGGACCCTTGGATATGATATTCTACCTGAATCTTAGTGCTTATCTCTATATCCAAATCCCCTACCTTTTAATAATTATAAACAAAACAATTGTTCTAAATTAGAGTTCACCTCAACCACATGACCTTATCCACAAAGACAACCAACTAAGAAATTCTGCATTCAGTTTGACTAGAGGTTAAAATTCCCACATGCCTTTTAAGAAAGGGCCACAATTCAATCAATAAAACATACTGTTTACACAACAGTAAAGCTTTTTGAGATGTTCAAACAAGTGTCAGCCGCTTCTCCAGCCTGTGAGGGCTCAAAGGCTACAACTGTTAGCTTCATATGTTTACAATCTTCTCCTGATGTAGGCCTCCATGTATAAAGACTCAGAAGCTTGGAATAGTGTCCGGTTTCCCTAGGAGTATCACTTAAAAGCCTTACCTGATGTCCTTTGTGGGAAGATGGATGTTACAATAAGAAAAAAGAAAGCTCATTAGAGATCCATGTGAGATAACTACTGAGTACTTAGCATACCAGGCACTATCCCTGGTACTGATGAAAGAGGCAAAAACTCTCTACCCTTTTGAACCATATATTCTGCTGTAGAGGAGACAGAAAACCAAAATGGAGTGTAAAATATATAACATGCTAGATGGTTATAAGTGAGACACAAAATAAAGAGGGGAGGAAAAATAGAAAGTGCCAGAAGGCAGCAGATTGAAATTTTCCTTTAAAAAGTTCTTCAGTGGAAATGCTACTATGTACAGACAGGAAGGAAGCTTGAAAGCTGAAATTCTAGGCAGAAGGAGAAGTAGAACAGAGATCCCAAAGTGAGTATGTGTTTACATCACATCAAAGAGGTCAGTGGTGGAAGGGAGAAGAGCTACCAGAAGACCATAAGCAGATGAGCTTTATGTAGTTGGCAAGAAAGCGATGGAGAATAAGATCAGCAGTGGTGCCAGGCATACGAGGTAAGAAGTACATGGTTTAGACAAGGTGCAGTGTGGATGGTAATGAAGTAGTCATCTCCTGAGTGTGTTTCATAGAATTATAGAATTTTCTCAAATAGTCAGTGTCAAATATCAGAGAGAAAAGAAAAGTATAAAACAGATTAAGATTTGAAGCCTAAGCCTCTGAGAGCTGAATGCAGGAGGTATAAACCTGGGGGAATGTTCAGGGGATTGTTCTGAAGGTGTAAAAGTAACTTAATCCATCAATTATCTGCCTATGAAAAGTTAATGAATATGCATGCAACTAGATATGAGGAGTGATGGAAAGATAGGCAGGCCTGAGCTATTGGTCTGGAAGTGTAAATTGTAATATTGGAAGTCATGAGTATAGTGTGGCCATCAACAAAAGAAATGGAGGAATACTCTAAGGACTGAGTCTTGTGACATACCAACACCAGTAGGCTCTAGAGGTAAAGGGGATCCAGCAATGCATAGAAGAATCAGCTGTGAAGTGTGAAAGACGAAGGAGAATATGACGTTCACAAAAAGGACAGATGATGTTTTGGAATGGAGGAAGTAATACTGGGCTGAATGCTCCTGTTACAGTAATTAAGGTGAGAACTACTGATTGATCACTGGTCCAGTCATATGATCTGGTCATCAGAGACCTTGAGAAAGCAGTTTAGTTGAGTGATAGAAAGTTAGGCTGGCTATAGTAAGTTTATGAGAAACACGGGCAAGGATGGAGGCAGTAAATTGATTTAGGAACTTTGCTGTAAAATTGAAAAAGAAAGTACGACCTTGAGAATAACATTAAGTTAACCCAGGGTTTCCTTTTTATCAGTAAACAGAATCTCAAATAGTGATAAAGATCACCAAACACTTCAGAAACTTTGATTATGAAGCTCAGAAAGCAGGAAAATTTTATAGCAATGTTCATAGGTAGAGAAAGCAATAGGCATGCCTAATTAAGTTGAGGTATTGATTTGATACAGGTAAATAGCATTGGCTATTAGTTGCTGTTAACAGAGGCAGGGATATCTGAGTCAATGAATGAGCTGATGAGGGCTGGATGTCCGTTTCTCATCACTTCCAGTTTCAGTAAAGAAGATACAATGAGGAGTATTGTCATTAGGTAACATTGTTGGGTATTTGTTACCATTGTGGAGGATAAAACTGAATTCATGATAGTTAAAGTACAAAAGCCAGAGGGAAGAGGCACACAATGAAACCATGGCAGAAGGTAGACAATAGCTCCTAGGGAAACTGAGGATTTAGTGAATCAAGGTAAAGACAACAAATGTAATTATGGGAAATAGTGAACACTAGGTAAGATTCTTGAAATTTAGATGGGGAAGAATTGATTAACAATAGCTAGGAGGGTTGTTCTCAGTTTCCCAGCAGAACCTGACTGTGACTTTATTACTGAAGATACCACATTCTTTTGACTCACAACATATAGAACCATGTCAATATTGACCAGGAAGATTCCCCACTGAATCTTCCTGTCATAGTATGGAAGGAATGCCTGTCATAGTATGGAAGGTGGATGCAGGTTTCTGAGAGGTAAGGAAGGAAGTCATCAGTAGTCTTAGCCAGCTGTAAACCCTGTAAACCTTAGTATCGGCCACCATGGAAAAGATCTGTCCACAGGTACAAAACTAGCAAGATAGGGGTAACTAATAGTTTTCATGTTGGATTTCAAACCTGCTCTATAGGAGAAAATGTATAGGTTGATTTGGGATTCCCCTCTCTATGTTGTAAATACCATTGGTTAATAAAGAAGATGGTTTGAATCTATTGTAGCATAGAACAGGGCAAGGCCGGAATTCCAAGCAAATAGAGGAGGAGAGAGTATGCAGAATCATTGAGAAGCCATGTAGCCACTGCAGGAGACAGATACCTCTGGAACCTTGTCAGTAGGCCATGACCTCATAGTGATGCACAAATTAACAGAGATGGGTTAATTTAAGATATAAGATCTAGTTATAAATATATATAAGCTATTGGCCAAGAAGTGATTTAGTTAATATAGTTTAGTGTCGTTATTTTGGGTGTGGGTGGCCGGGAAACAAACAAGTAGCCACTGACTACAGATTGTTGCACCATTGTGTACTAGCTAAATCGTCATAAAACCTGAGAGAGCTTGGAAAGGAATTCTAGACACAAAACACAAAGTGTAGCCACATGATTTTTTCAGATGGGCTCTGTTTGATGGCATCAAACAGGACCACCATAGCTCCTTTAAGAGAGGTCTTCCTGATTCAGCTGTAGCAGCAAAAATGCTGTGCAGTTTCAAAACAGTGACTTCCTGGTTCGTGCTAGTTCCACAAATGGCTCTGGCTTTTTCAGGAGGCCAGGGCCTTGAATGAGGTCTGTGAGCAGCATGCTACAAGTTGCTTAATGGTGACATAGACCCGCTGCAACTCTGGAGCTGGGGCAGCATGCATGACTGTCAAAGACAGTGAGCATGCCTCTGCCATGTTGATCTGGGTGGAGCCAACAGGCAGTGCTGTGGAGTTGGTCCTAGCCACACCCACCTAGCATTTAAAAACAACAACAACAACAACAACAAAAAGCTCCTGGTTAGAAAATGATTACAGATATGCATGCAATAAAGACAAATCCAGATGGAAAAGACATCTAAATGGGTCATGGTGTTGGATAAATGTATGTAGACTTGGGAGAGAGAAGAAATAGTTATAAAAAGAAGTAAATGGTTTTTTAAATAAATAAAACAAAGTCCTGAAAGAGACAGAGTACAGACAGTCATAGATTAAAGGAGTAAAGAAAATTAAGCCACGTAAAGATAGAAAATGCACAGAGAGTCGGGATTATGTATATTATTGTGTTTTCTTTAATATTTTTGACAGTGAATGAGCTAAGTATAGAGAAATATTATACTGTACAGGCTGCTAAGCTAAACCAACATATATATTTTAAAGGATTCTAGATTTCAAAATTTGGATCTAAGGATATGTTGCTTTGGAAAAGAGGTTCTGCTTTTGTTTCCATGAAGGATGGGAACCCTGTATTCTTTTCAGACTAATGTGGTTTGATAGAACAAGAACCCCCTAAAGGTCTCTGTAAAATCCCAAAATTACTTCACCCAACAAAAAGCAGAAAACAGTTTGGAGAGAACTACACCCAAATTCCCAAATATTGTTTATAAATGTTTGTT
>LOJH01001644.1:18161-36734 GCA_001685095.1 Ellobius talpinus
TCTGTCAATTCTAGAGTTTTGGAAGTTGCTTACAATGTACTTCTTGTTTACTTACATAATATTATACCTTTCCAGAGTCTTTGATGGAGTTGAAGAATAGATAGTTATAGTTTCCTCAGTTATGATAAAAGGTAAAGTAGATATAAATATTGTAACTGTAATTTTTGGTTGATAACTATTTTGTTGTATATAATATTGCTATGTTAAAGTTAAAACCTTCCTTCTTATTTAGACAGAAAAGGGGAGGTGATGTGGGATTCCCCTCTCTTTGCTGTAAATACCATTGGTTAATAAAGAAGCTTCTTTGGGTCTATTGCAGCACAGGCAAGGCAGGAATTCCAAGCAAATAGAGGAGGAGAGAGTATGCAGAATCATTGAGAAGCCATGTAGCCGCTGCAGGAGACAGATGCCTCTGGAAACTTGCTGGTAGGCCACGACCTCATGGTGATGCACAAATTAATAGAGATAAGTTAATTTAAGATATAAGAGCTAGCTAGAAATATGTACAAGCTTTGGCCAAGCAGTGATTTAATTAACATAGTTTTGTGCAGTTATTGCACTGCTAGGCAACCAGGAAACAAACGAGCAGCTTCTGAATACACCTGGTACTGTAAATCTAGCAAAGAACCAATAGTTGGAGAACTTACAAACCCCGAGAGTGAACCTACTGATATTGCTCTGCTAAAAGAGACAGCACAGTGGACAGTAGTTGAGTCAGAACCTTGCAGTTAAGCAAAGTTCACAGAAAAAGTGTCTATGGAGTGTCCAGTTGCAAATGAGACATTTGGATTTACCTCCCTCACCAAGGCACAGGGACCACTGAAGTGGGGGGGAACAGAAAGACGGTGAGAGTCAGAGGTCATTGAGAGGCAGAACAAAACCTTGTCTTCTAGCTGTTGCATAACTGACTGACAGGGGCGGTGGTTGCCCATCCCTGTACTTACACAACAGCAAACAGCATTCTAGTACAGGACAGGGCCACTATCACTAACTGGGGAGCTACTGACAGATGATGGCTTCTGGGGGAGGTGACTCAATTTTATTTAAGGATGTAGCCCACTCCACCCCCTCAGTCAGTCAACCATACTCCTGTGGACAACCTCACACCCATAACTACACGGGAAGTCCAAATTCAACTCAGGGGCTTATCTTTATTTTTAATAAAACATGAAGTTGGGAAGATAGGAGATGAATCTTGGAGGAACAGGTGGTGAATATGATCAAAATACATTGTATAAAACTGTCCAAGAATTAACAAAGATATAATATAAAAAAATAAGATACATACTGGAATGCTGAAGAAAACTAAATGAAAAATATGACAGTGAAAGTCGTGGTAAAAAGGGCCAGGAAGGAGGCAAACAAAACACAATACTTATGAAATCGAAGCCACTCAATCATGGCAGGATGAGGCTGGGAGGACAGAGTGATGTGGGGTCTCAGTATCCAGGGCTGAGGCAAAACTCACTGGTTGTCAACTTCATCCTGGAGGGGTGAGGCTGCAGGTTATCTTTTCTCATAATATAAAGCTGAAAGCAGAGTGTGGAAGGACTGTTTCCTTAATGCTCTTTTTCCATTAAATAAGAAAGCAAATGAAAACAATCTTGCAATGCTTTCTTTTGCTAAAAAAAAGTTAAATTTACAAAACATCGTCAAGATACACTTATTATTTATGATAGGATGAGATTAAAGAGTATAAATATGCAACTGGCCCAGAGCCACTAGCCTTACTGCATACCTGTGTTCAGAGGAGGGGTCAGGAGTCCATATCGCAACAGTCAAAGGAGCGAGACACTCACTGGCCTGACCTGGACCACTTTCTACACCAGACTGATGTGATAGATCATGACGCAGAAGCAGGAGTAGCTGTGAGGAAGTATAATCACCAGGGAAGATAACAGATGGGAATGAGGTCCTGATCACATGGGGGAGAATCATCCCAGTGTCCTCACTGTGACCTGACTCTGGGGATGCTGGAGTAAGCTCAAAACCCTGCACACCAGCTGTGGGTCCATGCTGAGGCCAGCAGCTGCCAACAGTGTTGAAGTCAGCTGAAATGCCTTCTTGAACAACAATAAATAAGGCACACTTGAATGTCAAATAAATAAATAAATAAATAAATAAGCTGGAAAACAACACCGTGGTGAATCTCTGCCTTGTCTCAAAGGTAAAAAAAAAAGAGCGCATTTTCAACCCTTCCGTGTTCCTTTGTCAGCTTTCTGTACACATTTATGCCTTGGCACAGTCTGTTTCCATAACAACATTGCTAAGTACAATTTTGAAAACTGAGTCAAACTTAAGAAACTGGACGTTCTCATATATCAATCAAAACTTCAAGGTGAGAGACAATATAGCAAAAGGCACTGCGACCCTTGAGCAATTCAGCTGGCACGAAGGAAGACAAACAAACAAACGGGCATGGAAATGGGATTGATGAAGGCAATCTCAGAATCCAAAGGAAGAACCTGTGAAGAGCATCCTGGGAAGTATGTGCGTGGCCAGGATTCCTGAGTGTGTGAGAAACTCTATGCATTCCCCAAAACACTGGCGGAGCGGTGGAAGTCTCTGATGGCCTCTCCCCAGTGCCATCTTCTCCTTCCCAAACACAAAGAGAAGACACCATTTGGGAAGTAACAACAGCCAAAGCAACACTGAAGCCCTCATGGCTAACGTCATCTTCAGAAGTCCAAACCACAGATTCACACCCATACCTGACATCAAGGAAAAGCTTCTAGAAACATAAATCTCACTTCTTAGTGTTCAGAGTTCCAGTTTGGGAGAAATACATACAGCTCCCAGCAAAGCACTCTGGGAAAAACTGTTCTTGTAGGCTTTAAAACTAAATCCTATGAACCCTCTGCAAAAAGTCAGAGCAGTCTTGTCAAATATCAACATTGTTTTGTTATATTAAGGTCAAATGTAAATGTTTTATCCTGTTACTCATCAACAAAATGTCCAATTAAACGATGACATCAATGAATGGCTGGAACTGTCATACCTTGTTGGGAGGAACAGAGAAGGGGCAGCCACTTTGAGAACCAGTCTAGTGTTTCTTAGAAGGTTAGAATCACACATGACCTGCTGGTTCCATTACTGATATACACTCAAAATAAACAAAACATGCCCACACAAACCCATCTTCATAAATACTTAGAACAGGGCTTCAAAATAATCCAAATACAGAAATAACCCAAATGTCGGCCAGTGATTGAACGAGTAGGTAAAATGTGGCAGACCCACCCAGAGGAATATTGATTATAAAAACTATCCATACATGTCTCAAAACAATGGCCGCTGCAGTAATGCGAAAGAGAAGCCAGTTACAAAGCACTACATCTTTTTTTCCATTCTACTTACATGGCTGTTCAAAATATGCAAATCCTCACAGAGATAGAAACTAGTTTAGTAGTTGCTAGGAAATAAAAGGAGTTGGAAAAATTAGGGATTGACTGCTAATGGGCACAGTTCCAAGGTTAAGGGAGATGTTGCAGATTTGACTGTTGCAAATTAATTAGTAATCCCTGCACAGAGCACTTGATATATCTTCATAAGGCGATGAAGCTAAGAACAGATATCAAGACAAAGCAATATTTTTATTCGTGAATTTATATGACAAAAGTTGATTTAAGTGTAATTGCTACAACCTGTACATACATGTGATCGAAATCTAAACCGCAATTATTTGTGATTTAAGAGGGCCTGTCCACTTTTTTTCTGCCCTGCTTCATATAGAATACATGAAACAGGGAGAATAGAAAAGAGGGGAGGCGTGTTTGTTAAAATGAGGGAAGGAAATGTCCAGGAGTCAGAAAAGTAGCATCTGCTCCTGCTGGCTGAGCCCGAAATTAAGCTCTAATTTAGCTTTCAGCTAAAATTAACATAATAGAAATAAAACTAACAAACTAGATGTGACTTGCAATTTTCTCATCATTTGGTGGGGAGGAGGCCAAATGGCAACTTTAGAAGAGTGAGTTCTCTCTGCTGGAGGACATCGTTGGGTTTGGGTTGGACAATGACGTCCCTGGCTTTTCCTACTCTGCTAGACTGCCTCGTTCCTCCAAAGCTACAGTAAATAAGTTGATTTTGGACAAAACCCAAGAAGGTAATGGTCTGAGAACTCTGGGATCAGATGGAACTCAGGGAACTATTTCTTCATTTGACCATTCTTTCTCAGTTCTCACCTAAAGCAAAACATTCACACACAAGCAAGAAACACACTGTATATACATGATTTTACAAAGTATGTATGTATGTATTCATGCATATGTATGTATCTATAAAGTAATATACATAATAATACATGCACACATACATACATATCATCTTGTACAATTTATTTATGATAGTCCATAAGATCTGATTTAGGGAAACAAAGCCATACTTACCACAAAATATATGTTTAATACAAATTGTAAATATTAATCCAATAAGGTCATTTTTTAAAATACAGCCAGAAGTGAACACTCCAAGTTTCTGGAAAGTAGCCAAGTGCTGGAATGTGCCTGGCTTTCTCCATAATGTTGTCAACTTTTGTTTTTCTTACAAGAGGCAGAAAGGAAACATGGTCTTATTATAAGGATAACACACTGACTTCACACACGCCGTTGAAAAAGTCACATCTCTCTTGAGGGTCTATTTTGTCTATTCAAAGGAAAAGCAAGCACACTTGCTTTTAAAAATGGGGAATACAAATATCCTTGGACAAAAGCCTGATAAAATGCATATAATGACATGAATAGCACAGGCTATAATTATTTTTAATTTATTTTAAATTGAAACAGTTATAACATTTCTCCCCTCCCTTTCCTCTTTCTAAGCCCTTCAAGGTAGCCTCTATCAACCCTCTATATACCCCCACTATCAAACCGATAACATTGTTTTATTTTATTATTACACACACGCACACACACACACATACGCAAACTTTTAAATGATGTTTTCATGTATTTTATCAGGTGCTAGGGAGAACTGAGTAAAATGAAGGGAAATTAATGCATATGATGTGCATATAGAGCTTCAAATTTATTGCATGTTTTAGAGAGTTATATACAGGGAGATTATGATGGATATTATTATCTTTATTTTTAATCTCTGAAGGAGACACCATATTTGCCGGAAAACTTCCAACAGAGTTGTTATTCTGAAAGTCAACAAAGCATTTAAAAGCATATAATAATATTCTAAGCAAAAGATCTTTATCTCCCAGGAAAAAATATGCTATGTTTATTTTTTATTTCTTCTGCCACTACCAGTAATAATCAGTTACATTTAAACTTTTCTATTTCCCCAGTGGCAGGAGAAACAGCGGACTCTCTCTTCAGTTCATTTATAATGGCTTTGGTCATAACCCGCCAATATCAGTTGTCAAGATCTCACAGAAATATGTCTGAACCTCCCAAGAATAATTAATCTAAATCCTTTGTGCAGACACTGGGTGTAGAATGTTATGAGTCACTGATTTTCTCCTCTACAGTTGATATATATTCAGCAAGAAGAAAGACTTTGTGTTTAGTAGCAATTGTACTTTAATGTTGCCCAAGGTCAAACACATTCAAATAAGAACCTTTTCATGAATAGACTTTAACGTCAGACCTTAGAAACGTAAGAGTTACTGATATATCCTGCTTTGTTGGTGTTGTAGATTTGGGCTTTATTATTAAATTTATGGACTTAATACATTTTGAATTACAAAATGCATATTTAAAACAAATAAAAGTATATGCTGTTTAAGGAGAAATGATAAATTAAAATTTTGGTATCTAAATACTAGGGTAATAAACAATATTGCTTGCTGGTTTCAAATCTATTTACTTTTAATATATAACTTTAAATAAAAGATGTTTTAAATTACCTGCTTCTGTACTTTATATTATGATATTTATTTCAGTTTGAAATATGCTTACATTGATGAGCATGAGTGCTGTCATGATTTTGGGTGTAGTTCTAGTTTTCAAAACTAATACCCTCTATGATATGTAGTCTGATTTGTTGCTTGGGAATAAGGATAAACACAGGATAAATAGGTTCAGTCTGTTAACACCAGCAATGGGAGTTACATTCAAAGCCTTAAAAAAAAGGGAAGCTGGGCAGGCATGGTGGTTCAGTAAAGGCATTTGCTACCAAGCCTGATAACCTGAGCTCAATCCTCCACACAGTGAAAGGGAGAGCCAAGTCGTCCTCTGACTTACAGATATGCCTGTGTGTGTAAAGGAGTGTATGTAATGTACACACACATACACACACACACCACAAATAAAATAAAATAAAAATACAATGTAAAAATTTAAGATATGCAGCAAGTTACTCTTAATTCTTTTTCTTCCTGTCCTTATGCTTCTCAGATGCACTTTTCCTGAGTTTGGTTCAGTGCAGTTATTCTAGCTTTACCTATCAACAAGAGAAGTCAGAAAATCTGTATAAACACAGGGGGAAAGGGGAAGAAAAAAAAATCACTACTCTGTAGCTGTTTTCTTCTGCTCAGTCATGGCACACGAAGTAGCTAGTGATAGTTGGATATTGCCAACTGATTTCCTACCTCTCATTGACCACTTTGTTAAAAGAAGACACTAAGAAAGCTTGGGGCCATCTCTGAGATGATGGAAGATATAAGTGATTAGGGCAGAGGTGGATGTCAAGGCTCCCTACTCTACAGCTCTTCTAGAACATATCTCCAATTCATTCAAGTTGGGAAAATGTCCTGATAGATACTTGGATGACAGGTGGGCTCTTCATGGTGTGGCACTGCGAAAGTTAAAAAAAAATCTATTGCTTAGCATTAGAAATAATCAGAAATGTAAGGTATGAGAAGAGCTGGTAGGGAATAGAAGCCAAGAAGTTGATGTAAGCTGTAAGCTTGGAGCAACCTTGGAGGTAAAGGTACTGAGAAAAAAATTATTCCTGATGGTAAAATAGATGACCTCTATTTAAAAAATATATGCAAAGTAATACATTCCTTTGTACTGTTAAGCCAAAAATCCCCCAGTATTTTAGTGAGGAGTATCATGGATAAAAGCTATCATAAGTGAGTGACTTTTGTGAAAATTAATTAATATAATGAACTTTATGTTTTGGTTGATGTGGACAGAATAGAAAAAGCAGGCATGCTGTATAATAGCAGCTACCCCACAAACAGCCGAGCCTGCAGAACCAGAAGGCTGGGAGAGAGGGGTGAGGCTGACAATGACTTTTGTTCTCGAGATTAAGCCCCAACTCCCTGGAGACACTGGACAAATGTTGCACACATGATGGTTGTTCAAGTTAGACTTGTTTACAGTGAAAGGCACAAAGAAACAACAGCCACCACGGGGTTAGAGCACAAAGAAGCTATTACCGCTTTCTGGTTTCTATCTGGGATCATTACAGAATTGGAGAACAAGCAACATTATGAGTCATATGGAAGCCAGTTGTGTTAGCAAGGAAGCTAACAAGCTTTCAGAAATTAAGCTGCTCAGTGAGAAGCAGTATGTGCAAGTCTACCCAAGAAATTTATACGGGGGTGGAGCAAGAGTCTGCAGCATTCAGGAAGATAGTCCGGTGAGGGAAAGACTCTGGAGCACAAGGGGAAAAGACACTTAGGGGCTAAGGGAAATATATGAGAACTGTCTAAACCAGAATCAAACCAGTGTCAAATACAAGCACAAATAATACAGAACTATTCAGAGCTGGGACCTGATTCTTCCTGGGAACTAGTCCCAAGAAGAGGTGGCTTTGAAACCTCAAAGAATGAGAAGACTTTTTAAACAGATAGAGAATACCTGTTTCCCACTCTCCACCATCCAAACTTCTCAAGATAATGGATGCCATCCTTTTCAAAACTCTATTCTAGTACATGACATACCTTGCAGACAGCAAGTAGCTGAAACTCCAGAAAATTCTGAGAAGATGACAGGGCACTAAAGTTGCAAATGTAGGTGGCTCTCGATCTAACACCATCCCTCAGGTACCAGCCAACTGATAAGGGCAGCTCCAGCCGGAAGGAAGGAAGGGGAAATTGTTTATATTAACAAATATATTATACAAATTAGAAAGGAAGAAGCCAAAGTGTCTTTATTTGCCGAGGATATATTAGCATACACAAGTGACAAAAAAAACTATATGGAAGCTTGTACTTAGTAAGCACGTTCAGCAAAGTGACTGGATACAAATAAATACCCCAAATCTATAGTCCTTCTATATACAAACAGCAAATAGGCTGAGTAAGAAATCAGGGAAGCAGCACCTTTCACAGTGGCCTCAAATAATATAAAGTATCTTGGGATAATACTAACACAGCAAGTGGAGGACGTATATGATAAAAATTTTAAGACACTGAAGAAAGAAATTGAAAAAAATATCAGAAGATGGAAAGATCTCCAATGCCCATAGATCAGTAGGATTAATATAGAAAAATGGCCATCCTCCCAAAAATAATCTACAGATTCAGTGCAGTCCCCATCAAATTTCCAACATAATTGTTTCCAGAAATTGGAAGGACAACCTTCAGCTTCAAATGGGAATACACACACACACACACACACACACACACACACACACACACAACTAGGATTGCCAAAACAATCCTGAATGATAAAATTAATGCTGGAAGCAACACCAAGACCAATTTCAAGTTATACTACAGAGTTATAGCAATGAAAACGGAATGGTATGGTCACAAAACAGATACTTCCATCAATGGAATCAAACTGAAGACCCAGACATAAATCCACACACCTTTGGGTACCTAATTTTTGATTAAGAAGTCAGAAATATACACTTGGAAAAAGATAACATCATCAAAAAAACAGTGCTGCCATAAACTGGATGGCTGTGTGGAAGAATCTAAATAGATCCGTACTTATCAAAAATACTGCTAACTTAAACTAGATGGCTGTGTAGCAAAATCCAAATAGACCCATACTTACCAAAAATGGTGCTGACCTAAACTGGATGGCTGTGTTGAAGAATCCAAATAGATCTGTACTTACCAAATATAGTGTCATCCTAAACTGGATGGTGGTGTAGAAGACTCCAAAAAGATCCGTACTTAACCACTCTGCACAAAACTCAACTCTAAATGGATCATAGTTTGCAATAGAAAACCAGATACACTGAGCCTGCTAAGAGGATAAGGTGGGGGAAAGCCCTGAACACACTGGCACAAGAAAGGACTTTGTGAACAGAGCACCATTAGGACAGGTACTAAGATCATAATTAATAAATGAAACTTCATGAAACTGAAAAGTTTCTGTGAGAAAAAGAACACCATCATTTGGACAAAGCAGGGACCTACAAAATGGGAAAAGATTTTTACCAATTAAATATTTGATATCATGTTAATAAAAATTATAAAGAACTCAAAAGACTAGCTATCAAGAAAATAAATAACCCAATGGGGTACATATCTAAGCAGAGAACTCTCCAAAGAAGAAACTCAAATGACTGAAAAATACTTTTAAAAAAATGTTCAACATTCTGAATCATCAGAGAAATGTCAATAAAAACCACTTTGAGATTATAATCTTACATCTATCAGAATGCCTAAGACTAATAAAGCAAGTGATAGCTTATGGTGGGATGTGGGACAAAGGAACACTCATTCATTGCTGGTGGGAGTGTAAACTCCTATAGCCACTTTGGAAATCAGTCTGGCAGTTCCTTAGAAAGTTGGGAGTTGATCTACCCTAAGACCCAGCTCTACCACTCCTTGGCATATACCCAAAGGATGCTCCATCCTCCCACGAGGACACTTTGCTCAAACTTGTTCATTGCTGCTCAACTCATAATAGCCAGAATTGCAAACAACCTAGATGTCCCTCAACAAAAGAATGGATAAAGAAAATGTAGTATATTTACATAATGAAGTACTAATCAGCCATTAAAAAATGATATCATAAACTTCACGGGTAAATGAATGGAAGTAGAAAAAAAAACAATTACCCTGTGTGAGGTAATCTAGACTCAGGAAGAATATGGTGTGTATTCACTTATATGTTGATAATAGCTGTCAAGTCAATGATAACCAAGCTACAATCCATAGACTTAGAGAGGTTAGTTGTAGATTAAAGGATGAGGCAAGGGGTAAATCTCCTAAGAAGCAGAAATATAATAGATAGTTATGAATGGATGGGAAAGAAATTGGAAGGGGAGTAACAATTGGAGAGGGGGAGGGGGAGCAGAGAAGGAATACAAGGAGAGATAGTTGAAATTAAGCAATATTTGAGGGGCAGTGTGGAAACCTAATACAGAAGAACCTTCCTAAAATATACATATATGAAGATGATCTAAATGAAATCAACAGATAATGAAGAAGGCAGAGTCCCAACTGGCCATTTCTTGTTGCCAAATGACACTTCCAGTACCAGGGTTAGTTTATATTTAATTGGGTTGTTGGCCAAAGGGGTCTCATAGAAACACCAAACAATCCAGGCAATTACCAAGGCTGTAGGTTGCTCTCCACAAACTTAAGACAAATCTTCAGTACCGAAGACACCTTCATAACTCATTGACTATGGAAAATTCAAACTGGTGCCTACACAGAGCCTTCACCCGTATGTTCTAATGTCTTTGGTACAGGAAGGTATTCTTCATGCTACCGAAAGAGAAATGTAAACATGAAGACAGCAACAAACCCTTTGGTCTACAATGGTGTCCTGCCTGCTAGATGGACTGGGACAATGGTAACACAATGTTGGTGAGAGTAACCAACCAATATCTGATTTGACTTAAGACTCAGTCTATGAGATAGAACCTAAACCCAACACTGCTTCAGTGATCAAGAAACTAAGAATAGACTGCCCTGCATCTAGGGTTAAACCAAATACTTTGAGTTAAACAAAATACTACTGTTCAAAAAAGAAAAGACAGGAAAACACACAGAGATAAAGTGATTCCTTAATGATATTCTGCTATACTTATAGACTGGTGCCTTGTTCAACCATCATCAAAGATGCTGTGGGATAATGTTCTTGTACACTGTAAAGATCTGTCACACATATTGGTTTAATAAAACACTGATTGGCTAGTAGCCAGGCAGGAAGTATAGGCAGGACAACTAGACTAGGAGAATTCTGGGAAGAGGAAAGGCAGAGACACAGTCACCAGCCAGATGCAGAGGAAGCAAAATGAGAATGACTTATTGAGAAAAGGTAACAAGTCACATGGCTAAACATAAACCAGAATCATGGATTAATTTAAGTTGTAAGAACTAGTTAATAATAAGCCTGAGCAATAGGACAACCAATTTTTAATTAATATAAGCCCATGTATGTTTGTTTGGCGACTGGGCAGAACAGAAACTTCCGTCTACACAGAGAAGCTTCTTTCTGCTACAGATGGATCAAACATAGAGACCCACAATTACACATTTTGCACAGAGTGAGATCTTGGAGCACTCAGCCCTAAATGGGATGTTTCCATCAAATCCCTCCCTTCGGGGCTCAGGGAATCCCAAGGAAGAGGAGGTAGAAAGAGTGTTAGTGCCAGAAGATATCGAAGACACCATGTAAACAATGTCTTCTAAATCAACGTGATTGCCACCCTTATGAATTCCCAAAGACTGAGCATGCACAGCACCCGTATGGGTCTGCACCAGGTGGGGTCCTACAGCTCAAAGGAAGCATGAACACATGTCCTCATTCCCTAACCCAGAAGCAATCTTCAGTTGATAGCCACTTACAATTGAAAATAGTTTTCTCCAAGGGAATCTCATGGGGAGAACAAACTATTATGTCCCACGGTAGATGGCCATCAGAAAACAAATTCAACAATATCTTTGGAGTTTCCTTGTCTCCCAATGTACTGTCAGGGCTTTTATTTTTCTTATTTTTACATTTTTTTCTTCATTTGATTTTATTATTTTCTACTTTCACTTTTATTTTATATATGTATCTTTTTCTCCTCTGTTTTTGCCCTACAGGTCTATTGTATAACACAGCTTCCAGTTTGGTATTTTTACAGGATTCGTGAGCAGAGGAACAAGTGAGGCTTTGTTTCTTGTGCTTCCTCTTAGGCCATTTTCCTTCTGTTTGTTTGTTTTATCCAATTCCGGTGCATTAGTTTTTGCTTTGTCTTATTTATTTTATGATTATCCTTTATAAGCCTGCTTGTTTTCTAATGAGACAAGAAAGGGGGTGGATCTGGATGGAAGGGGAGGTGGAGAGAAACTTGAAGAAGGAGAGGGAGGGGAAACTGTCATCAGGATATTCTATGTGAGAAAATATATATTTTCAATAAAAAGTGTTCTAAGGCAGTAACTACTTTGAGTCAAAAATGATAGGCACATTAAAAGAATCAATCTTCAAGTATATATATATATATATGCACATATACATATACAGCCAACTTTGTATCCAGTTAATAACATAAATTCCAAACAAAAAACATTTGACAGAATTAACAAAAAAATCATTATTTTAATATCTTAATATTAGGAAGGTCTTTTTTATCAGAAATCTTTTAGCAAGACTTGACCCAGAACAACATAAAGAAACATTAAACTAGAACAGATTTAAACTATTTAAGTGACACACACACACACACACACACACACACACACCCCTCTGTGGAACATTTACAAATATCGACATATACCGGACCATAAAACAAGTAGTGCCCATACTAAAAGATGGGTCACATATCCACTGCCTCAAAACTTCTCAAGCTATAAATTAGTAACAAGAAAACTGAGTTAATATTATAGTCATTTTTCAAAGACATAAAACAATCATGTAGTGAATCATGGTTAAAATCAGAAAACATTACATAGTGCAACCTGATAGATTCAACTGAGTCATTATTTAGTAATAAACAAATTAATGTAAAGGTATATATTTAATTTTTTTAAAAGCCTTGATGTTATTAGGTTAAGCAGATTACTAAAGAACGTATCATTCTTGTGAAACAGGTACTTAACCATAGCCTCACTGGTGCTCAACAGTTAAACAACCACTGAACTGAATAATCCCAGCCAAGAATTTTGAACCTAGCAGAAAACCCATCTAAACTAAAGGTGGTGTTAGGATAGGTTACAGGGTTACCTTGGAGCACTAAGGACTCTGTGTCTCTCTGGTGAGTATGGAGTCAAGGTGACTTTCTGCCTCTGACAGCAGCTGTGTCAGTGAAGGATCTTTTGGTTCTAAGTGACAATTTTAAGCTGCTCAGTGCTTTAATGGTCAACTATCACGGGACCACATTCAGGAGGGAGTGGGAGAAGCATCATGAGGTCAAGGTTACCACGGGTTTCAGAGTAAGTCTGCAAAAACTGACATGCTAATTGACAATATTCTCGCCACCATAGTTCCATTTTCAAGTTCAACCTAGTTGAACAATTGCCAGGAACTAGAAATCCACATCATCACCAGACTCACCAGCTCCAAGAAATCCATCTTCCTCAAGTATTGATCCCTGAGATAATAATTTTCAACTAAACATTGCCAAATCACCTGTTTGGACATAAATGATCCCAAGTATATGCACCTTGGATATATTACATATGGGTGGAAGAAAAGGTATGACTTCTCAATGAAAATCCAGTTTACGTTAGGAATGCAGGGTGTAAAAATGTTCCAGCCTGAAGTGAAATCTGATTCACACTACCCCACCACCCTGTTGCACAGAGACAACTCAGTTTGCAACAAGCAAGCATCCTCTCTACTTTAATCAAGTTCAGCACCTACTCTGTCCTTTCAAATGCCAATTTCAGTTCTATGCACTTTTAAGTTAAAAGAGATATGCATGCATGTCCTCTCCAGTTACAGAGGCTGTGACACATGGAACGGCAAGGGAGAAAGAAACAAGCATACAAGATGTTTGTGTGGCTTGAATGTGAAATATTCCGTGTGCTTGTGTGCTGAATGTTTGATCCCTAGCTGGTGGCATAGTTTTGAGACGTATTAAAAGCCCTGGGAAGTCTCATTTGGGAATGTGGATTGTTAAGGGAAGGTCTTGCCTTCTAGTGCAACCCTGTACGGGTACCTCCTGACCTACGGTGATGTGAAGGTGGTTGGGCTGTAAGTTCTCACTCTCCCAGACCAGCCTAGTCCCACATTCTCTGCCAGCCAAAAAGGCCTATCTCCTTAAACTAGAGACAAAATTAATACTTCCTCTTGTATTTGTTTCTGACATTCTCTCACACCAACAAGAACGATAGCTAATAAGTATCAATAGCAGCAATGTTCTCCATGGGGCCACAGAGCCTCCACAGGTGATTCCTTAACTATGGGCTGGTGTCCTCTTGATGGCTTACATGGCAATACACATCCTTGAACTCCTTTCATAAATATGGCACACAATGCTGTTAGAAGGTATTTTGCATCCTAATGTTAGTGGTGAAAATCAGTTACCAGCAAGTGGTCAGAAAATCCTACTGAGTTCATACTGGTGAGAGACTGATGTGACAAGACATGCCCTAAACCAACAAGTAACAGTTGCTGACGACCCTCCACCAGAACAAAAGCACATGGTGGGGCAGGGGGATGCCTGAGGAGGGTACACATGGATGCACATGTGCGTGTGTGGATAAACATGCACACGGAGATCCAAGATATCCTGAGGTATCATTTCTTGGGTGTGTTCCAATTTTTTTGTTTGAGATGGAGTCTTTGCGTGAAACTTCATCTGGTGGTTAGGACATGTGGCCAGGGAGCTTGAGGTGTGTCTGTACCTACCTTCCATCTTGCCATCATTAGGACTCAAGTATGGGACACCATGCCTGAGAGCTCTAGGGGTGGGACTCAGTTGTCATGAAACAAGTACTGCACCAACTGAGTCATCTCTGCAGCCCCTTATCCCCCCCACCATGTTTTTATGAAATAAATGCTACAGGCCACCCTATAAGGGAAAAAGAGACAGAGTGTATGTACCACTTAGCCTGGAACAAAGCAGTTGATAAAATAAATGTCCCCTCCCAATGGCAAAGTGAGCACAACCAAATTCAACTCAAAAAGTGATATGTATTGCGCTGGGAATAAACGAAGGAGCCTTGGGAGCTCAGGGCACAACCTAAAACAATACTGGAATAAAATTGGAGAAAAGTAAATATTTGCTAACTATGCCAAGTGTGTATTTGATCAGAAAATATGCTTAGAAATGATTTCAAATTGTTTTTCTCTGGCAGGAGACTATGCAAATATTTTGTACAAATATAGAAGAAACACGACAAATATAATTTATCTTTCTTTCCCTCTAGACAAAGGTTAATTTTCCTTATCTTTGCAGGAAGTTCATTGATTTTCTATCAACAATAGTCTCTTCAGTCAACATATGTCTGCCTGTGCCCATCGTAACAGATTATTACATCATGAACAACGCTCAGCAGCAAACTGTCAGGAGCAAACTCCCTGCTTCTAAATAGAGGGTGAGTTAACAAACTGTAAAGTTCAAAAGAATAAGCTTCTTGATGTGGAATTGTCTATTCGGAGGGAATTATCCTATTCAGAAGTACCTGGTTATAAATGGGTAAGAACTGTTTGGAGACAGCATTCAGCGGGCCATGGTTTTACCTAGCATGCAGGTAGCCAGGGTTGAATAGCCACCACATTGTAAAGCTGGGCATAGTAGGACATGCTTTCAACCCAAGCACTCAGGAGGTAGAGGTAGAAACTTCAGAAGCTCAAGTTCATCTTCAGCTCCACAGTGAGCTGAAGGCTAGTTTGGGCTACACAAGTATCTTTCTAAAAAAGGAAGGAAGGAATGAAGGAGAAGGGGAAGGGGAAGAAATGAAAGAAAGAAGGAATGGAGGGAGGGAGGTTGAGCAGGGATGGAAGGAAGAGGGAGGGAGGCAGAAGGAAAGAAAGACAGGAAAGGAAGGAGCAAGAATAAAGCATTACCTTGGAATTAGCCTTCACCTCTAACACGTCAGTGTTACACAGACAGTGTTAGTTGTACACCATCTTTCACGTAAGTCTAGTACCTGCCTTTATAGTTTGTATTTAACTAGCACTAGCTTATTAATTACAACAATGAAATCAAAACAAGCCAATGCAGATCATTTAAATAGCCATCATATCACTATTCAGGCATTGGGTCAACTATATTTCCCATGCTCTTCCTCATCACTAACCTTTCCGTGTACCAGACTACATATTTTCTGTCTAATTATACTTATTAGAATAAATAACTGAAATAAAAATCTCTGTTGCTCTTTAGCGGCATAACAACAAATTCAAAGGTTTTTATGAAGATGTATGTAAGGAATTAATCATTGGTGAAAATGTGCCACCAAATGTCAGTTAGGTGAAGAGAAAGTCGTCTTAAGAAATATAAGAATAAATACTTCCATGAAGATTGAAGCCATCTATGAAGACTAATATTTTAATGAATGTTTTCCCTCATTCCACGGATCATCACACAAAGTGGTGGTTGAACGTTACTGCTTCTCGGTATTGACGCCCTCAGACTCTCCATCTCATCTCTGTCTTTAGAATAAATTAGTTTTTCATTTCTCAACAGCTGATGGAAGGAATGTACATCCAAAAAGCAGCAATTATGCAAAATCTGAAGTCAAAACCACTTTCTTTTCTCCCCCCCCAACAGCTTGTAAGCATAATTAATCAAATCAAGCTTCCCTCTCATCGTGGAGAGCTGTAATTTGAAAAACCAAATTACACCATCCTTGGAGCAGCATGTATAATGTATATTAAGAAAATATGTACATGAGTAGGAGCTCATACCTGCTGATAAATTTTATTTTTTGAACCACATCTCTGCATCATGACCTATTATATTATATTATATTATATCAATCATATCATATCATATCATATCATATTATATTATATTTACTGCTCATGGAAGGAGATAGCTTAGGATGTGAAAAATCTTGAATAACTCAAAATATTCACAACAAATTTAAAATATTTTCTATGTTTTAATAAATCAAGAGTGAAATTAATGGACACCACATGCTCAAGGATGATCTCAAATATGTCTAAAGCAACATTTTGATAAGGATAACTTGGCGGCTTCTTAAGCACATCATACACACGTTGAAGAAAAAAGAAGGATTGAGAAAGAAGAGGATGAGGAAGAGGAGGAAGAGGTGAAGGAAGAGGAGGAGAAGGAAAAGGAGGAGGAAGAGGAGGAGAGAGAAGGAGCAATAGCAGCAGTAAAATCAGAGCTGTCAAACATGTTCCAAAGGTCCTGAGCTAAGGTGTTGCTGGTTTCTACTAAGACAATGTTTTTATCACACAGCAGGAATTAATTAATCGTGACTTCTGCTCTTTCATAAAGATATGTTGATACAATTTCTTCAGTATTGAGGACACATTCTGTCTATGGATACATAATTGCCAAAAATTATGAATACAGGAAAACCCACAAATAATGCCATTGGACACTTCCCTTTCATTGACACATATTTTAACCCCACCCCCACCCCCAGCACTTTCTTAGAACCTTCCTAGATTCATTGACTTCACAGACTAAACGAAAGCCTCCCTTCCTGTGCAATTATTCCTCTGGCAGATTATAACACCATTAAATCATCAGTTTGATGTCCAGGTCTTTAAAGCACAGAGCGAGCTGTCCGCCTCTCCTTTGTGTTGATCCAAATCAAGGTCAGCTGTCTGTTTTGTGCCCAATCCAGGAACAGCTCCAGATAAGGCTCTTTCAACAGCCGCTTGGTATAAAGGATGCTGACAAAAATTATTTGTTAAAGTCAAGATTTCTTATCATATAGAATCCAGTTTTTCAGGGAAGTAAATATTTCTTTTTCTGAAAAGTAAAGAGTTAATTGATTTGAGGTCAGCACTTCCTGACAGCACTGCTGGGACACAAAAGGCAGCTATCAACGCAGACTCAAGAAGGGCAGACTGCAGGGCACACAGAGAAATGCACACAGAGGATGAACGTCTTCACCAGCATCAGCAAGATTCTTGCAGCTCCTTGAGGAGGGCATTCACTTCGTGGGGCTGTATGGAACTTGCTTTCACATGCTCATTTGGATCAAGAAAAATTCGGGTGGACAGATTTAAACTCCGGAAGATAGCAAACCTTGAAATAGGCAACAATTTACATTAAAGCTCATGACAAACCAATCTTGAAACAGTCATGTGTGTCCAGGGTATATTATGGACTTTGTGTGTGTTCTGTGAGGCACATATGAATTACAATACAATTACAAATGATTACTCTGATGTGGAGAAACTTCTGAGGCATGGAAAGGTGAGCCAAGAGCATACACTGTTCTTGCTGAAAACTCACGATTGGTCCCTAGCACTCACATCAGACAGCTCTCGGAAGCCTGTAACCTCAGCTACAGAGGCTCCATTGCCCCTGGCCTCCACAGGCACCTGCATTCACCAGGTACATAATTAAAAATAAAATTTACTTTAATAGAAATTTCTTCAGATAAGTAAAAACCTACTAAGGATTTTTATAAGACCTTGTTTTAAAAATGTTTAAAGAGATCTCTGGCGGCTTGCGGCAGACAGAAATGCCAGAGCAGTGGCCCGGGCGGTGGTGGCGGGCCATGTGGCAGCAGCGGGCATTTGCCGGTGGGTCCCAGGCGGCAGTAACTGCAGGGCATGTGGGTGGGAGACACATGAATTGGATATTTATTACTTAAAGAAGGGGGAAAGGAGAGAGAGAGAGAGAGAG
>LOJH01001644.1:36844-47302 GCA_001685095.1 Ellobius talpinus
AGGGTCACTGGGAGTGGACGTGGCTTGCCTCTTAAAGAGACAAAAACCATAACACCTTGTATCTAAAAATTAGGTTCATGCTATTTAGATGAATATGATAAGACAAAAAGTACAGTATTTTACTTTTTGTATGGGTTTGACATTTATATGAAATATGTTTGTGCAAAGACTCTGCATAAACTCTGTGAGTTCGAGGCCAGCCTGGTCTACAAGAGCTAGTTCCAGGACAGGATCCAAAGCTACAGAGAAACCCTGTCTCAAAAAAAAAGTCCACAAATGACACATTTTATGTATCATTTACATTTGAACAAAAAATTGTTATCAGAGTGTGCTGCCTGTCAAGACTATAAAGGTTAAAATATTTATGAAATGCCATAAAACTAAATGTTTACTTAAGAAATAAATATGTGTTTAAAGCAATATCAAGCTATTGTGAATAATGACATTTGACAGCCATGTTCAAATTATCTCCAGTGTTCCCATGAATCCTTTTTCCAAATAAAAAAGCCATTTGATTTTCCATCTATCATAAAATCTAGGTCCCACATCTCAAGCAGGGAATTGATTTCAGAGGAATTATTAGCTACAACAGAACTTTTGATAAATAAATCAAGGTGAAATAATGTAAACAGCAGAACTACTAGGTATGAAAATGTGGAGTCGGGCGTCCAGGATGGCCTAGGTGGGTGATCTGCAGCCTCCCGTATTACATCCCGCCACTCTCCCACCTTGTTCCCAGACCACCAGTGAGTTCACGGTGCCTTCCAAAGACATCCCAGCTCAGAAACGATCACGTCGACACAATCTCCGTCATTACTCACCGTTATTAACTAAGGCAGATCTCTGTTACGTGGTCAGTTGATGAGACCTCGGCACTGATTGTCACAAACACTTCAGGGCTCCTTTGGTCTAATCACATCTCAGATGCAAAGAAAGGCATTTGGAATCACATTAATGTCCAACTGAAGAATTACGGAGGGAATATTTAGAGACGGGGAGACCATGCTGCCCTTTGCGATTTATTCTGGATGAGATGTAGCTTCAGCCTCAAAAGCCATCTGCCAATGAATGTCATTCCTCAATGACGACTGTGGTCACAGCGGAGTCAATCAAAAGGGAATTGGCATAGGCTGAAATCTTGAGCTGGATATTTGAAAGCTGAAGATTCTGGTTTTTAACAAAATCTTCCCAGTGCTAGTAATTCAAAAGTTTAGGTGAATACATAAAATAATTAGAAGCAGAATGAAAACTCCTGGCCAGGGTAAGTACAATCCTGACTTGATTCTTCCACAAATTTATGCATGGAGTTCAGCTTTATCTCTTTTCAAATGCTTGTATTTTCTCATATAAAAGATAACCTTTCTGGTCCATACAAGGTTGTGTTCCCATAATCCCTCCCTCACCCATAGTACGCATTCCTTTCCATTTTGATTCTTGTGCTCCGTGGAGGGTAACAGAATGCCACGGGCAGTGCAGGTTTTGCTACTGAATGTACAATGTACCCCCAGCTGGAATCAGACAATGAAATGGTTAGTGTCCCCCCCTTCCCAAAAACTGGAGTGGAAAGTCTAGTTTTCCACCCACTCCATGAGATCAGGACAGAAAGGAATGACAGCAGACCCTGATTTCTTAGGTCTGTGGAACTTACTCGGCTGAGATGTTTGACCTTTCCAGGTTCTCTTACTAAACTAGCCACAACCTTTGCCAAAGCAAAGTACTTCTGGCTAGAAAGGTTAAAGCATTAAAATATATGTGAAATACTAATATTAAACTATATTTTCAATTAATTGCGATAGTATTTTAAGTAATGGAAACTACCAGCTCAACACCCTGAAATGGAATCAGAAAACATTCTTATATTATTAAAAGGAACATAATTAATATAATACATATTTTAGACTTGCAGATCCAACAGACCACATCACAATTAGTCAGCTCCACCACAGCAGCATGAACCAGCTATGAGAAATATGCAAAGAAAGAAGGAAATGTGCCTTCCAATAAAACTTTATTAATAAAATCACATGAAAAGCCAGACTAAGCCAACTCCTACTCTAAAACAAAATTACAAGAACAAAGACCCTTCAAGCAGGATGTCACTAAAAATCATATTGATTGGCAGCCTTTATTCTGATCCAAATTATTGTACAAGTATTATTCTTGGAAAAGCACGTAAAATTTAACCACATGGAAAAGATTTTGAAATAAAAAATAAAGTAAAAGCTGTCTCTAATCTCACTCACTGGGGGAACTTCTAATGACATTTGTGAGTTTATTCAACTATCATTGTATTTGCCCCATTTCTATAAATGTATTTTATAATGTATATGTACTTTCCTGATAAACAATCTATATTTGTACATTTGTGAACTATTTATTTATTTAACTATTTTCCACAAGCATTTACTGGTATCCTTTAAAACCCTTCAGTAATTTTTAAAAGGCTATATGACTTTTATTAAAACAGGCAATAAAACCCACGATCACTCAATTTAATTTCATTTAATCAATTTTACTAGACATTTATCTCCACTTGGTAGGAAAGATACCCTAGATACAGACAACAAATATTCATCTTCATTAAACTTCTGTATATGTGAAGGAAACTCTCTCCCAGTGATTTAAATAGTCTAGGTACCTGTATCGTGGGACTTCTTCATATTCTAAACAGGAACACTTTGGTATTTGAATTATCCCATTACTACCTGCCCTCCAAATGTCAAAGTCAGCTTTACTTTTTAAGCAGATTTACGTACGCCATCCTGCTTTGCAGGAGTGTCTAAACTTTTGGCATTGCAATAGGACATTCTCTCCTACAAATGCCCTGAGTGGTATTCACAACTGTCCTGGGGTATGTTGGCCTGCAGACTGTCAGGTAGTCACACCTTCTTCTTTCCTGCAGTCCGGCCTGCCTGCATTCCACCCAACATACACACTCCCCTATGTATCTCATCTGGCTCCATGTTCCTAGAAAGTCCTTCACAGTGCCTTCCATCCAGTGGCCATTTTCTTAATTGAATGGTGGGGGTGTCTTGTGTGCTGTTGGTTTGTTTGTTTTGAGTTTTCTGTTTTTTTGTTTATTTCTCAACCAAGAGACACTATGAATGGGAAGTCTTTTATTACTAAATCAAGAATCGCTTCCTCAAGTTTCATCTCCCTATTTTACCACATAACACGAGACACATGTTTATTCTGCTCCTGCCATGTGCAAGACCTGTTAGGTAACAAGTACCAATCCATGAACAAGCCAAGTGTGACTTTACTTTCATGCAATTTTATAATCTCAGCTTACCTCAGTCAATAGATTTCAAATTACACACCAACAGCCACTGGGCTGTTCTTAAATTCAAAGTGTCCAGGGAGAAGTTGGACTTAGTAAGAGCTACATTCACTTGGCGGAGTCTGCCAGCAAACATGATGTAAGGACTTCTAGTTTCTCCAGAGTGAGAGGTTCAGATTTAAGAGCTAAAATAGGGGAGTTGGATGAGGGAAGCATATTTAAATTTCATGCTTACTTGATAAGATTAGTTCAACATTTATGGTTTAAATGGAATTAAACCTATAGGTTTAGAGTCACATTGCTTTTCCCTTGTCTGTAGAAGATTTTAGTCGTCTTTGCTTTTCCTTCCTGTAATACGGAGTCTCTTTCATTTGCTTCCTAGTGTTTGGTAAAAACAAAACCTGCTAGACAAAGAACAGGAACTCATCTTCTGCTGAGCTGTTAGTTCCTGCCCTTAAACTAGGTAGAGGACACAAAAGTCAAACACAATACCCTCATTCCGCGTGACAGGTCAGCCAACATCTATAAAGCCGAAATGGAGTTCACTAATCAAACAGTTTTGCTGCTGCTGTAGAACTACCTGGGTGTTGCTCCATCTTGACTTAGGCAGCAGATGATTCGAGATGTCTCAGGAGTCATGAACGTGCAGCCTCCAGATTCAGAGTGTGCTATGAAATGAACCAACACAGAACGATCTTAGAGAAAATAATGTGCTTGGCCATTCTCGTGTCAACAGAAAGCCTTCTAATGTTCTCTAATAGCAGGTTCTGTTGTTATCATGGTTGCTCTTGTCTGGTGTTTTTGGTTTTGTTTTTAATGATGAGTTCTCACATATGTAGCCCAGGCCAGCGTTGACTTCCTTGTGTAGCCCAGTATGACACTAAGTGGTCCTCTTGCCTTCTCTTCCCATGTACTGGGATTGCAGTGCACTACCACACCCAGCAACAGTAAATTCTCTTATCTTCTACCCATTGGCTGCTCCAATTTCCCATTTTCATGATATTATTTCTCCTCTCAAACATTATACATTTTGGATGTCCACAAGCAATAAATACTGAGATTACTAGAGTGCAGTCACATCTCACTTCAAAATTTTCATTTCAGTTCCATTAAAAATCCTCACACCTTAGCCCTTAACTACAGGAGTAGAAAAGACATAAAATGGCCATGATTAAGCAAGATGCTTCTCTATGTGTAAATCCAGCAAATTTGAACATTTCCATAATTGTCTAAACATATCATATCCAAGCAGCTAAAATAAGAAATTCGTCATTTCCTTCTTCTAATCCAGAGTTCATTCATGGAAAAGTCAAAATAATCATTTCTATAAGCAGTTTTCATTTACATAGGGTTAGTTTTGTAAATAGTTTATGATGAAATTTTAGGCTTAAAATAAGTTATTCCATGCATTTATTCATTCAAAATAAAGTCTTGATATGTGTACTATATGCATGACTCTATGCCAGGCATTGTAAGGAATCGAAGCTGAACCAGTGATAACCGGTTGCCACGGAGTGCCTCTGCCAGTAGGAGAGATTATGAATGCTAGAAGCAACGGTAAAGGCTTATGGGAGTGCACATGAGGACATAAATGTCAAACACTAAGGGGGAATCAGAAATTCCTTCATCCAGGATGTAGCTTTCACCTATATGCTCAAAACTAATTCCAAGGGAATGAGAGATTGCTACATTTATAAGAATGAGCATCAGACAAGGCGGGGCATAAGCAACACAAAGAAGAGGGAACACTCTGCTTGCCTGGGCCTCTTGAGAAAGGACAGCTATGAGCATGAACACAGGGAAAGCAGCTCTGGACAAACGGCAGTGTGCCGAGAGCACCAGAGAGCCCTGGGCTTTCACCAGCACTCCTGCAGGGCTTGGGAGATTTCTGAACCAGACTTGGAGTCAGCTTTGGTTCATTAGAGAAGAAACGAGAAGCAGCATTTCTTTCCCTGAGAAGAAAGGCCAAGAAGGACAGCAGGTAAAGCAGAGAGAAATGTGTAAGCAGGAGAAAAAAAAAAAAGTTGAGCAAAGCCACTTTAAATGAAATGGCCACTGCTCTTCGGCTAGTTGTGTGTCTCTGCATTACTCACCATTTAGTGGAAATAGAAGCTTCTCTGATGGGGGCTAAGAGATGCATTAATCCTTGATAATAATAATAACAACATTATTAATATTAATAATATTAGTAAGTTCTCATCAAGGGACTATGGCTTTTCTAGTCACAATGTCTTAGGTTGTGGTTTTATTGCAGTGAAGCGACACCATGACCATGGCAACTCTTATAAAGAAAACACTTAATTGGGATGGCTCGCTTATGGTTTCAGAGGTTCAGTCCATTATCATCACAAGAGGGGGCATGGCAGCATGGAGGTGGATGTGCTGCTATAGCTGAGGATCCTACACCTTGCAGGCAACAGGAAGTCAACTAGCTTATTGGGCAGGATCCCTAGTATAGCAAACCTCAACGCCCACTCCCACAGTGACACACTTCCTCCAACAAGGCCATATCCACACCAACAAAGCCACACCTCCTAATAGTGCCACTCCTTATGAGATCATGGGGGCCAATTGCTTTCAAACTCCCACACATTTGGATAATGGCCAAATAATGGTGTCAGGTGAGGACTGCATCTTGTTGAGTGGTACTTAAATCCAGTCAGAAAGTGTTGACTGGTCATTCCCATGACACTGGAGCACCAGTTGTATCTTGAGGACTTCGTGTCTGGTACAACAGTCACGTTTCCCTTCCAGTAGTGTGCATAACGCTTTCCACCCTTATGGAAGATAGCTGGAAGGGATGAAGTTTCCATAAGTCAAAACGGGTTTAATATCTCCATGATCTATGTCTCAAGTATTTGGTGCCTTCACCAATAGGATCTTACTGCCAAGATCTTGAGGGTCACCAAGAACAATGCCAATAGACTGTAGTGTTGGGGTGCTGTGGGACTTCCCAATAACTCCTAAAGTGATCATTTATTCTTGGAATTGGGATTTATATGCTAGTCTGTGGAACTAGCCAATGTGCAGGGGAAAGAGACTACAGAATTCTCAGCCTTAAATAGCTACAACAAGTCCCTCTTTATTAGGCTTAGGGGTAATTTTGGAATGGGAGCTGGAAAGAATTTAACTGCAAGAGGTGGTTATGGCTACAAAGAAACAGTGACTTCCCGACAAAATAGGGCAACTGTAATAAGAACTCACGGCACTTGTGAAAGCATCCACAAAATTTGCAACATCAAACCAAACCAAATTTTTAAATTGAAGGGAGAGGTGGGCATGAATTCCCATCCCAGCTAATGAGGTAATTGATAAGTAATTGATAGCTGTTAGGAGAGGGAGAGTCAATTTTAAGACTTTAGCTCCTGGTAAGTCCACTACATTCCCATGGAAGGCCAAACACCCAAGAATATTTTGGACTTGATGGGTATTCAAAAAAATCAGAGTGGGTAGGAAAGAGGGGTGCATCTGGGAAGAGCTGAAGGAGGCAGTGAATATGAACAAGCACATTGGAAAGAATTCTCAAAAAACTAATAACAATTTTGATGGCCACTAGAAAGAAGAACTGCATAGAGACAGAGGGAGGAAGTTAATCAGGAAGCAAACAGTCCTAGAGACTTACAGATTTATTTAGAAACAAATTAGATAAAAAAATAAAACTGACTTGGCGATGTCAGTAAGAAATATAGTTTAAAAAACAAGTAGGCTGGGTGGCGGTGACAAATGCCTTTAATCCCAGCATTTGGGAGGCAGAGGCAGGTGGATCTCTGTGAGCTCAAGGCCAGCCTGGTCTATAGAGCGAGTTCCAGGACAGGCTCCAAAGTTACAGAGAATCCCTGTCTTGAAATCCCTCCCCTCCAAAATATCAAGTAGGATCAGGATGTAAGAGGCCAGTGACAATATGCTAATGAAACTAACTTTAATGCAGCAAGCCATTCCAATACAACACATTATTAATATGAAAAAATGTTGGGATAGTACCTCCATAGACAGTAGAGGAGAGAAATGTGTTTTGTGTGTTACTATGATGAATGACATGAAGATATAAGGTTAATTTCACTAACAAGTGAGAGCATCACAGGGAAGAGACACTTTAGGAAAGTGGTGGGACAATCTCTAATGGAAGGTATAAATGAAATAATGTAACTTTGAAAGACAGTTCATATTTTAAATGAGATAAAAGTTGGAAAAATTGGAAATTACATAAAGCTATTCACTCAATGTAAAAGATGAATTTCAGGCTAATATAATCATGATTGCACTCACTTAAAGGTGTGTATATATATACATATATATATATATAAAATTTTATAAAATACAAAATATCCTTGAACACAATAGTGTTTTTCTAGACACCAGGAATTTTGTGGCAGTTCTTTTTTCAATTTCTGCAGTTAATAATATGTAGACAACTCTCAAGTGCCCAGCTATCTCATCTTGACTTATCTAGGTATGTAAGAACAACAACAACAACAACAATAATAATAAACCTATTTTCCAGGAATGCATCCTTAAACCTCTGAGATAAATCTCACTCAGGGATTCAACATTAAGCTAGAAATATTGGGAGCTGATACTTTCTGAAGAGAAAAGTTGCTGCCTTTGATTTTATAAACTATCAATGTTTAACAATCAAACCTGATGGAAAATTCCTTTTAAAAATATAGAGTATGGGTTAGGGCTGTAGCTCAGTTGGTTGGGTGCTCACAAAAGAAGCTCAGAGTTTTCCCTCCCGTATAACATGAGCTGAGAGTGGTAGTGTAACCTAGAACCCAGTACCAGGAAGTACAATAGAGCAACCACAGCTCCCCAAGTAATGCCCAGTAAATTTTTCTGAGATCCTAGAGCTGTCCACTTTGTATGCTCCAGCCTCTCACCACGGACAGCAGGGAGCTATTACACGTGAAATGGAACAAGTGCCATTTTAAACTGGGTTTTGATCCTATTTCACATGTACGTAAATTTTAACAGCCACCTATGGCTAGCGGCTTCTCGGTTGGGGGATTGGTTCCTGGTTATACACACTCACTTCGAGGCTCTATCTGGAAGAGTTGGTAATAACAGAGCAGCCTATTTAACATCTCTCATGGGAAAGCAAGAAAGTCCCACTATCAGCAACGTGTTCGCAGAAAACCAAAGTTCCACCTGCTTGTGGAACGACAGCTCTGCTTTCCTGACCATCCGTGGACCAAGCAGGCAAGGCAGGATGGCTCACACGCCCAGGGCAAGCCAGCAGCTCTCACCAGACATCCTTGTTAGTGTATGCTAATGACTTCTATTTGATGCTCCCTAAACACCAAAACCTATGATCGAGCAGAAAACACAAACACGAGATTCAGTAAAGCCCGTCAGGCTTTTCATAAGACACATGGGAACATACTAATCCAGATTTCGGTAGGCAAATCCTTTATAAAAGCTTAATCAAAGTGCTGGGCAATGTGGCAACATCTGCATCGGGATCAGCACTATTTTTTTTTTTCCCAAGAAAGCTGAACATCTGTACAGGGGCCAGATCGCTCCGCAGGGAGAACTCTGAGCCTTGGAAGGAGAAGATTTGCAGCTGCATGGACTGTGCTTAGGTTAACAGGTTTCTCCTTAGCAGCCATTTCTAAATCACAATGACATTTTAGGGGGGGGAAAGACGGGGGAAAAATACCTCGAATGCCCTGATGTTCAGTATTTCTCGTTACAAAAATAGAGATCTGAACATGGCTTCATCTAAAATAACTAAATACTTCCTCGTATTAAGTTTTTGAAAAGGAAAAAGTTTGGGATGGTCTTATCCAAATAACAAGATTTAAAAGGCAGTATTTTCGTCCTATTAAATGTAATCTGTTTAAAAGGTGCCAAGTACCTCGCTGCAGGCATCTGGGAAAGCAGCTGGGAAGCAGAGCCCACCTTGGCATCCGTTTGCCCTTTACCGCGACCTGAGTTCTGATCACACGCTACTTACTTAAGAAATAATAATAACTATAATATCCCAGTGGGTTTTTTGTTTTTTGTTATGACTTCTTTAAAATAAATCACATTCTATTCACATGACTAAGAGGAAACTTTAAATTACACAGAATTTCGGTGATGTCATTAAGGATCAGGCAAGGTTTCTGCCACATGCCTTTCACCTATATTGTGCTTCTATAAAATCGTGCTTCTCATTCAGAAAAAAAATATATATCACATTTCCATTACTGACAGTTATATTTTCATATTCCAGACATACAAGAGGCTACATCAGAAGATTTTTAAACAATCTGAAAGGTGAATTTCCCTACGAATGATCAGAGGCAATAAAACAACCCAGCACATTCTACCCGTTATAGTTATATAAGCGCATACCTGTGGTCTTCTTTCACAAAACCGTGACCTGAGTGCTGTTTCCATCAGCCTCTTCACCAGTCTGTATTTATCTATTTACATTAACTTCTCTGGGATAAGAAGATTACTTTTTCCTCTTTTAACTTAAAGTATGGCTTGTCAACAAAAATAACACTACAATAACCTCAGCCATTCCGAACTATTACCTTGCACCGTACATTAGGAATAGAAACACAGAAACTGCCTGAAATACCCAAAAAGATGGGGATCAAAATACTTATATAGAAATTTTTCTGAAATTAACCCAAATGTTGTATTGGTAGGTAACAAATAAGGATCATGATAGTAGTTTCCAAAATCACCACTTGGGTTTGAATAACATTTACAAGTAATTCTTTCTATAGTTTTCTCTCTGTAGGGAACATTGCCCAGAGAAAAAGGGGGGAGGAATGAATGCCAAGTTAAGCTTCACCAAATCCATTTCAGCTTGAAAACTCAAGAACTATCATGCCAGCCCCTAGACACCCATCAACAGCTTCAATCCTGGCTCCCTTAGCCACAGCAACTCTACGCGCTGTGGATTATTATTTAACAATATCGCCAACACCATGCAACTCCAAGTCTCTTGAAAATTCTGGGTAAGAACGGTGTGGTGTGTGGATAACTGATCCTCCACACTCCCTGTCCTCAGTTTACAGAATTTCTAATGGAGATGAAGTAATCATCATTTCCTGTGAACTCTCATCTCTGCCAGTCACCATCTGGTGCCTGCTTTGATACAGAGTTTAATAACTCCATGTTACACAATGTATTTTTTTATTTTATTGATTTTTATTGAGCTCTACATTTTTCTCTGCTCCCCT
>LOJH01001645.1:0-10366 GCA_001685095.1 Ellobius talpinus
GTTATGCCAGCACCACTTGTTAAATATGCTTTCTTTTTTCTATTTGATATTTTTGCTTCTTTATCAAAGATCAGGTGTTTGAAGATGTATAGATTGATATCTGGGTCTTCGATTAGGTTCCATTGGTCCTCCTGTCTGTTCTTATGCCAGAAATTTGCATTTTCAAAGCAAGCAATATGCTAGGAATAATTTAATTTGAGTGGATAGGTCATTTTATCTAATGATTTGATTTTAAGAGAAAGTACATTGCGCATGCTTGTTAGCCACCTTTTAAAATTGGAAAGATGGACTTGCAAGTCAAGAATGAGTCAAGTGTTCATAGTCTTAGCATTCTAGTTTAGAAATAGTGTGCATTAAAGATTCGAGCATTATGTTCCCGAGCGGACATCACTATAGCACCATTATGGAATGGTGCGGACAAGAACCGAATTGTGTATATTTGCTGTGAGACAACCTGTTTGAGAATCTGATATCCAGCATATGAAAAAATTTTCACAATCTAGTAGGGGTTTTCTCCTTTATAACACAGACCTGGTGTTACTCCTTCAGTGTGTTCATCAAACAGGTGGACAAGCATCTTTGTGTGGTCTGTGGTTAGCTTCAGCTGTCAGGTCGGTAGACCTGGCACATCACTTTTCTTTAGCTATGATAAAACACTATGACCAAAGGCAACAACCTAAGAAAGAGCTTATTTTGAACTGGGCGACGGTGGCGCACACCTTTAATCCCAGCCCTCAAGAGGAAATAGGCAGGCAGATCTCTGAGTTTGAGGCCAGCCTGCTCTACAGAGAGAGTTTCAGGACAGCCAGGGCTGCACAGAGAAACCCTGTCTTCAAAAGCAAATAGAGCTTGTTTTCACTTGTGGTTGGTTCTATATAGCTAGGAGTCCACGATGGTGGGGTGGAGGATGGCGTCGGGGCAGCTAGCTGAGAGCTCACATCTTGCACTGCAGGCACTAAGCAGAGAGGCAAAACTGAAGGTAGGGCAAGGCCTTAAGCGCCCAAGGCACCACCACCACCTGACCAGTCATACTTCCTCCAGCAAGGACACACTTCCTAAAACTTCAAACAGCACCACCAACTGGGGATCGAGTATTCAGACACCTAGAGGAGGTGATGCTTCTCTTCCGAGCTGCCCCACTCTGGAAGAAGCAACTTCATTTGAGGACTTGGCTTCCGTTTGATTAGCCTGCAGGCATGTGTGTGGGTATATTCTTGATTGCCGGTTGATGAAGGGAGCCCAGCCCAGCCCAGCCCATTGTTACAGTGCCAATTCTGGGCAGATAAACCTGGGCTTTGGGAAAGTTGGCTGAGGAGGCCAAGAGAAGCAGGACAGTAATAAGCAGTGTTCTTCCTCCAAGGTCTTTGCTTCAGTTCCTGCCTCCAGGTTCCTGTCTTCCCTTGATAGCCTGTAACCTGTAAGCCAAATAAACCCTTTCCTTTCCTCACCATGTTTTTGGTCAGTGTTTTATTCCAGTAGCAGAAAGCAAAGTAACACATGTGGATTGTCATAGGTAGCTATTTTAATGTCACATGTGACAAGCTTATTCAGATTATTGCCTCAAGGAAATACTAAATACTGCTTTGGAAAATAGCTGTCAGCTGAAAATCACACTACTTCCCCCTGGAGCCCATTTGAAAACGATGGGGGTGGGAAGGTTAAGCTATCAGCAGTAGATGGGCAGTACTGGTGATGAAGTGCGGGAATCAGGCGTGCTAACTGTCCCGAGACACTGTATAGTCATCATAGGGTACCAGGAATACCCTCAGGAGAAATTTGTCAAAAGAAGAGGGGAAAGTGGCAGAATTGAAAATAACTTACATAAAATGCTGATTTAAAAAACAAACAAGAAGAAAATGGGCTTGAGAAATGACTTGCTGGTTACAAACAATTGTGTTGCTCTTGCAGAGACCCAGGTATATAACTCCAGTTCCAGGAGATTGGATGCCCTCTTCTGACTTCCACTGGTACTGGGCATACACCCATGTGGGCAGAACACTTATACATAAAATAAATGTAAAAACAACAACCAAAAACTGTATTTTATGTGACTTTTGGTAAGAAGGATAAAAAGTTGCTTTTTATAGAACTTTGAAAAACACTCAAGACTTGCAGTAGCAGTGAGCCCTATTTCATAAACCCTATATTTAGTGCCGTATGGCACGTATCCTTTGCCTGTGCAGATTTTAACTCATTTAGCCATAGTTAATGGTTCTTGAGGCATTAGCCTAGTCTAGCACAAGCTCTCAAACTAGGTGGCACATATCGTCAGGCAGACACTTGCAGAAGTCTGAGTGCCCTGGGCATGCTTCAAACCATATACGTCACAGTCTCTGAGAGGGGGTGCAGTGTCTTTTTTGCTGCTGTTTATTTTTTTTATTAACTTTTTAAAGTACTCTACAAAAAGTTGGTTTGGTGTGATATTTCATACTTGCATTATCATACTTTGTGGGTTTTGTGTCATCTCTCCCCATACATCCTCATGGCATCCTGTTGGTTCTCCTTGTTTTCATGATTCCGTTCCCTTTCTTATTTCTCCTCTTTTCTGTAGACTTCTTCCCCTTTCATGGTCCCCTTTCTACTGTGTGTGTTTCAAATCTACATTCCACAAATGAGAGGAAACACAGCTCTCCATTTCCTACAAACATCACAATTTTAATTTTTATAGTTGAACAAAATTGCACTGTATATATGTGTTGTATTTTCATTGTCCCTTTATCAGTTGATGGGTATTTATACTAGTTTTATAGCTTGATTGGTGTAAATAGTTAACTAATAAATATGGATGTGTAGGTGGAATTTTTCCATCTCAGCAGCTGCTTCCAAATTACTACAAAGAGGCTTATATTAATGATAAATGCTTGGCTGCTAGCTCAGGCTTATTACTAGCTAGTTCTTACACTGAAATTAACTAATATTTCTTATCTGTGTTTCGTCATGTGACTTGGTACCTTTTCTCAGTACGGCATGCCCATCTTCCTGTCTTTGTCTGTCTGCCACTCTCTCACACCACCCCTCTTCATCCCAGTATCTTCAGTTTAACTGTCCCACCTAACTTTATCCTGTCTTGCTGTAGGTCAGTCAACTTCTTTGTTAACCAATGAGAATAACTCATATTCACAGTGTTCAGAAGGGTTATTCCACAGAGTGGATATACAAGTCTCTCTGTGGTGTGTTGACTTAGAATCCTTCATGCATGTATCCAGGAGTGGCCACAGCAGAGACATGTGGTAGTTTATTTTCAGTGATTTGAAGAACCTGGTTTCCATAGTGACTCTAACAGTTTTCACCCTCCATGTGTAAGGATTCCTTTTCTCCCATAACCTTGTCAGCACTTGTTGTCTCTTCTTTTTTTTAAGTTAAGGATCTCATGTATCCCAGACTGGCATTAATCTACCTTTCCCATGCTAGGATTGTCGGTGTTCTCCTCTACACCCATTTCTTGAAATTCTGGGGATGGAGTCTAGGACTTTCAATGCATGCTAGGCATTGAACTGTATCTTTGTTTTCTTGGCAGCCATTCCAACGAGGGTAAAAAGATTGAAGCTTAAAGCATTATAATTTGCATTTCCTTGATGGCCAAAGATCTTGAGAGCTTCCCCAAGTATTTATCTACTAGTTGTATTTCATCATTGTAAATGGAGTTGTCTCTGTCCCTCCCTGTCCCATAGCCACTTCCAAATAATCACTCAGAGGCTTATATTTTTAATGCTCAACCAATAGCTCAGGCTTATTACTAGCTAGCTCTTACATTTAAATTAACCCATCTATCTGTGTTTTGTCATGTGGCTCAAAGCTTTTTACCTTATTTTTCAACACATCTTGCTTACTTGGCTCTGGCTAACCTATCTCTTGACTCAGCCCCTCCTCAACTGAGTTCTCGGTTTGATTGTTCCGCCTAACCTTATCCCACCTGGCTACTTTCAAACAGCTTTTATTTTTAACCAATGAAAGGAATACATACAACGTAGAGAAAAGTCATCCCACAGCGCATCATGGCAGAACTATTTGTGCAATCATTGGGCTCCACTGTTTATTGAATGGTGAGCTGCCTTTATTGGTGTCTAAGTTTTGGAGTTCTTCATAAATTCTAGATGTCAGTCCTTTCTGATAGGTGATTAGCAGGTATTTACCCAGTGTCTAAATAGTCTCTTTATATTGTTCCAATATTATACAGAAGTATTGAAATTTTATGGGATTACACTACCAGTTCTCTCTGTTCCTTTCTTCCCTGAAATCCCTGTCAGAAGGCCCTTGCCTATATCTTCAGTGTTTTCCCTACATTTTCTTCTTGTAGTTTTCAGAGTTTAAGATCTTAAATTTAAGGTCTTTAATCCATTTTGAATTGCTTTTTGTAAGAGATAAGAGCTGTGATCTGGTTTCATTTGCTTATGTGTGTCTGTAGTTTTTGTGCCACCATTTTTCCCAGTGGATATTTTTGACACCTTTGTCAGAGATTAGGTGGCTGTGGCTGTGTGGTCATATTTCTGTGTCTTCTTTTCTGTCTCATTGATCTGTGAGTCTGTGCCAGTGCTGTGCTGGTTTTGTTCCTGTAGCTCTGTAGTTAAACTTGAGTTCAGGTCTTGCAATACCTTCAACATTGCTTTCTGCATACGGTTGCTCTTTGGGATCATTTGTGCTTCTGTACGAATTTTAAGATTTTTCCCTCGTTCTGTGGAATATCACCCTTGGATTGAACGCAGCGGATTCCCTCCTTGCTGCCCTCTACATCAGGTCCTTTGTTTGTAAAGTACTCTTTTCAGTTACCTGCTGCAGTGCTGACTTGGTAGCCATGAGTTTGCTTTAGCTTGTCTTGACGTACATGTATTTCTCTCTCAGTTTCAAAGATAATTGAGCTATATAGAAAATTCAATTGGCAGTATTTTCTCTGAAATTTGGAAATAAGGGACAGGAGAGATGGCTCAGCAGTTGGGTGCTCTTGCTGTTCTTCCAGAGGCCAAGTATCACCCCAGCACCCATGTTGGGTAGCTCACAACCACCTGTCACTCTGCAGGCATCTGCACACACACATGGCATACACATCCAAATATAAATAAATAAGCATTTAATTATGGGTTTGGGAGTTGCTGAAGAGAGAGGGGATATTGTTTTAGTGTCTTTGCCTTTGCTGGCATTTACCCCTTAGTGCTGATTGTTTTAGTTGTTTTTTGCTTTGTGTTTTTAACATAAAATCTTAACCACAGTAGTTTGTGGGAGTTTATTCTATGATCAGTTCGTTTTAGGCTATAAATTATTTGGGATTGGAAGTCAGTGTCTTTCTGTAGGTGTGGGAAATTTGCCCTCATTTCATTTGATAGAGTCCTTGTGTCTTTGGTTTCTGTTGTAGTGTTTTCATGGATTCTTAGGGGTGATCTCTTGTTATATCCTAAATGTTTGAGATGTGTAGACATCTCATCCTACTTATGTTTATTCTTTTATCATTTAAATGTAATTCTTTCCTGGTGTTTTTTCCTTCCCTGGTCGAGTCTGTAGCAATGTTTTCCACTGTGTTCTTCATGCCAGCACTTCTCCTTTCTTCTTTCAACTGCAATGCCCTGATCACCTTTTCTTCCGGATACTGCAACTTTTCTCATCCATTTTGTTGACGTTTTCTTCTTTGTTGAGGGCTTTGCTCCCCAGGTCCTGGCATGATCTTCTTACTTCATTCATGTGCTGCTATCCTCTGTAAGGTCACTGACCACTTCCTTAATACACCTTTTATGTCTTCCAACATCGTGCCTATTTCAGCGTTTTCTAAATTCAGTAGTTGATTGCTAGAAATCCTTTAGAGTTTTTTTGACTTGCTTTTTTATGTTTTGTGTGTGTTTGTATGTGTGTGTGTTTATATTGTGGATTGCACGTTTCTTGGTTTGGATATCTGTTATTCATAGATATTCACCATGAACGGCCTATTCTGAGGGCTCTCCATTCTCAGTAATACTCGGAGAGGAAAGAAAAAGCAAGTTTAACACAGCAGCATCTTTTTGTCTTCATATCTTCTGGCCTGTCTTTGTGTTCAGTCTCGCCTGGCCTTGAACTTGATACAGCTGAAGCCGTCCTTCAGCTCTTGATCTTTCTCATCCACCTCTCTGAACTCTGACTTACAGGCACTGTCCCATGCTCTCACTCAGGAGTTTTGAAAGCTCTTTGAGTCATTCTGCTGTAGCAAGGATGAGAATCCCTGGGCAACTGAAATTTGAAAACACTGCTTATCTGAAGAAAAGCTGAGCCAGTCTTTATCATGTTAACTGAAGTCTTGTTTCAGGAGGCAGGCTCCTGAAAATCTTTGCTGTGCCAGGCAGGTGGCAAAACTGTTAACATAACTTTACACTTGTTGCTGAAAAATGCTAAAACTTTGCTATGTGCTCAGAGCATTTTGGAGTAACAGAAGAGAAGGGCTAACTTTTGACTGCTCTCTTTGACTTTTTGGTTTTTTGAGACAGGGTTTCTCTGTATAACAGCCCTGGCTGTCCTGGAACTAGCTCTGTAATCCAGGCTGGCCTCGAACTCACAGAGATCCGCCTGCTTCTGCCTTCCAAGTGCTGGGATTAAAGACTTGTGCCACCACCACCCGGCTCTTTGGCTTTTTAAAAATTAAATAGATTTACAGAACTGGGAGTTGCCCTTAGAACCTCAGACATGACTACAACTGAACTGCATCTCCTTGTTTTTAAATGTGATGTGTGTATGCGGGCATACACTGTCTGTCTGTCTGTGTCTTTGTGGCGGGGGAGGGGGCATTGTGCAGTTAGAACTGGTCTAGTCATCAGCCCAGGCTGGCTTTCAGCCTTCCTCAACATCCTGTGTGGGGACCAAACACCACCATTCCAATCTAGAAAAACTAAATTTAGAATAAAACAATCTAGGTATCAAAGAAGAGTAAATATTAAACTAAGCTTACTGTAGAGTGACTTCCTTGCACTCACAAGTTTCATGGGGTGGGAGTGGGAGCCAGGGCAGGGTAACGAAGCACTTTCAGTTGGCTCTCAGTTTAGCCTCTTAACTTGATTGTACCCTCCATGGGGTGGATTTGGAGAATTTGGATTTTTCCGTTGGTAATATCATTTGTCTTGTGTGATCCTGGCTCTGAAGTACGAGACTACAGAACTAGCCAGTTAGTGGTAGTGCACGCCTTTAATACCAGCACTTGGAAGGCAGAGGCAGGCAGATCTTTCTTGTCTCAAACAAAACAAAACAAAACAAAAAAAACCACTCTGTCTCAAGGTAAAGAAACCTTGTTTCCAAATAAATAAATAAAATAAGTAAATGAATAAGGACGAACCCCATAGAAGTAAGTCCTAGGTTCCCTGAGAAAAGGAAATTTGGAAATTAGCTATTTAAATGGTTCTTGTAGTGACCGATTTCAACACAATTAATGTTTTAAATATCTATACAGCTTTCCATATTGTGACATTAATGGTTCACTTATCTTGTTAAAACCTCAATTAAGACACTGGTTTTAAGTTCGGACTTCAAGACTGCAGCTAAACTACCCCCACAGGGTCCTCAACAAAGCCATCAAGTGACTGTTTCTTGTGGTAGCTTTCAGCAGCTCTTGCTTTGGAGTGGTCTGCGTCAGAAAACCTTTTTCTGAGGTAGGTAGATTGATTCTCAGCTGCACCTTTGTAGACTGCACTTACTCATAAATTACTTCCTAGTTTCAAAAGCAGAAAAAAGAAACAGGCCTAGTTCTTTGTGATATTTTTGTCTTTCGTCTTTGGCGTCTTAGTGGTGTGAAGCAGAGTTACGCCATCTGTAGTCAAGTGAGATTATTTTTATAAAGATGGGAGGGGTTTGAAAAGATTGAGTGGAAAAGTTTAGCAGATTGTTAGGGAGCAGTAAGATGGTCCTAGAAACATCTGGTTTGGTGTCATAGGCTGGCTGGTGGGCAAGTTTTTACAGTTTCCTTTTCTGAGAACCTGAGAGGTATTGTGTGTGCTAGCGAGGATGCAGGCACCGGGCAGGGTCAGGGAGCAGAGCTCTGCAGATGATCACATAGCTTTCTCTCAGTGTGATTTCCTGTGTCCGAGACTCATAAGGCGTTTTGCTTGTGTTTAGAATGGTTGTTCAATTTCAGAATGGGTTCACATGGTAAACCTCTTTATGTTGATATACATTGTAAACAGAAGGACTGTATTGAGAAGGCTGTGGGGCCTGCATGAGTGCTTTCTTCAACTGATGGACTTGCCAGGTAGTGGTAGTGCATGTCCAGCACCCGGGAGGCAGAGTCAGGCATATCTCTGTGAATGTGAGGCCAGCCTGGTCTACAGAGAGTTACAGGACAGCCAGGGTTACTTAGAGAAACCCTGTCTCGAGGGGGCGGGGTGGTGGTGGTAGAGAAACCGTGTTTTAAAAAACAAAACAAGAAGCCTCTGCTGGGTTTGGAATGCTTTACTTGATGACTTGTGTTTTGATATAGATGTGTTAATCAGGGAACTGCTCAGCTTTCCCTTTGAGGGAGGCTTGGCCTGAAACCTGTCCTTTGCTTTCTGTTTCAGAAAGAAGACATAGCTCATCTAGCAAGCCTTCCTTGGCTGCTCCTCACACGTCAGTATTTTCCCTCCTCCCCTCTCTGTCCAAAAGCAAAGGCGGCAGTGCTAGTGGAAGCGGCCGCTCTTCCAGTGGAGGGGCCCTCTGCGCGTCCTCGTCAAGCCCCAGGTTACTCAAATTGCCCAAAGAGAAACTGCCGCTCAGGGGGAACATCAGGCCCGTGCATCCCATGCAGCAGGCTAAAGTCCTCCACGGTAGAGTGTAAGTATGGCCACGTGGGTTTGTGAGGGTTACCTGCTGGGAGGAGTCCTGTGTGGGTGCCAAGAGTGCCTGTGAGCCCTTGTGAAGGTCACTGGGGGGGTCAAGTGCACTGTTAATTCTTTCTGTTTCCCTACCTTGTTTGGGAAGCCATTCACGTTAGCTATCAGAATAATAATATGACTGGTAATATTGCTCCTTTCCTGTGTGTGTTGTTGAAAATGAGCTCTGTTTGTCCGTGATGTCGTATACTGACCATAACACTCCTGGGAATATGTATTGTTATCCCTCTTTTCACATGGGAAAAGGAAGCACAGGTTGAGATGCTTTATGTTAGAAGGCCTGTAAGTTGTATAGGCCTGGGTTCAAATCCTGCTTGTGTTTCTTCCTGGTGGAAGTGAGACACTGAGAGGCATAAGCCACCACAGGGCTGAAGGCACTTAGGTGCCTGTCTAGCCCCTGGCTTTTGCACACTCAGCCATTGGAGACAGCAAATGAGTGGCCACTGGCCTTTCCACTTCCTCTATTGCTAATAGTAGAGAGGTGAGAAAGTGGACACCCCCCCCTCCCGTGGCCTAAAACAAAACAGGGTTTCCTGCTGGCTTGGGTTCAAGTCATAGCAGTGAGGAGGAAAGACTGGAAGTAGTTCTCACTTGCCTGGTGTGGCTTTGATAAGCTTCTGAACTGGTCTGAGCCTCAGAGCTTCCTCGAGGCCACTTGAAGGAACAGCAGTGCGTACTGACAGAAGCATCAGTAGCTTAACCTAGTGGCAAGTAGCCTTTCCTTTGGGAGGATATGCCATACATTTCATTCCTATTACTTAATAACCTTGGTTATCTCAGAAAACAGTACCTGCTGTTACTCGAGAGCCCTGTCAGCTGGGAGCCAGGATAGCGTGCAGCAGCTTTGTCATGCCGGGCTGTTCCAGTGCAGGCCTTTACTGCTGTTAGTTAGCCCTGGCATCTGAGTCCCCGAGAAGGGGAAACTTGACTGTCACTTCTATAGCTGTCTGAAAGTCTTCACGGCCGGGCAACATTTAAATCACTTGTTAGCTTAACAGCTACCAGAGTCCAGACTCCACCTGAGTTTGTAGACACACACCCAAACCTCCATTGTCATGTAAAGGCTTAGAAGGGGGGACCAAGTGAACCAATTAGGGTTTTGTTGACATCACTTACCAAGCAACAAAGTGATAGTGTCAGTTAGATCATAAGAGAAACTGTTGTTAGTGGCGCTGGTCTTCTTATTCACCAAGCAGTTGCCAGCTGTGTCTATGCTAAGCTCATGCCCTGTGTTCAGGGACTGGGGAGCCTGAACGGTAGCATGCCATGCAGTGATTCAGCAGTCTTGTTGGCGGAAGCAGAGCTGCTTTAGGCTCGAGTGGCATGCACTCAATCATGTTTGTTTTAATCATTTCTTGCATTAAAGTGAAGGCTCTGGTGAGGTATTCTCCTGGGATTCCGTGGTGCCATCTTGTTTTTTCCGGATCGCTCCATGTTTTGCAGAAACTGCAGTGACAGCAGATTTCCTGAATGGCTGCGGTCACAGCTGACTCGGTTCTCCCCAGTGCTTGCCTGGGGTTCAGATAGGGTGTGTTCCCACTAAACAGAAAAGGAAG
>LOJH01001645.1:10457-31621 GCA_001685095.1 Ellobius talpinus
AGGGAGGGAGAGAGAGAGAGAGAGAGAGAGAGAGAGAGAGAGAGAGAGAGAGACAACTAACTATTCTGTGAGAAACTGTTTCTGAAAGGATAAAGCAGGTCAATCTTATACACTGGGCTTTTTGTCAAGATCTGTGAACCCTACCACTCACCTTTCTTAGTGGTTCAGAAAAAATGCACAAGGTTATTCCCAGAGCCTGTGCAGAGGCAAGTAGGTCTGGGCTCTGCCCGCACCCCTTTGGGCACTCGTTCATTGCATTCTCATTTCCCCTGCAGCAGCATGACGCCCTCTGTGAAGGTGGAAAAGATGCATCCGAAGATGGATGGCGCACTACTGAAATCCACAGTGGGGCCAGCCTGTCCTGCTACTGTGAGCTCTGCAGTCAAGCCTGGCCTTAACTGCCCCTCAATACCAAAGCCAACCTTGCCTTCACCTGGACAGATTCTGAATGGCAAAGGGCTTCCTGCAACGCCCACTCTTGAAAAGAAATCTGAAGACAGCTCTAATAACAGGAAGTTTTTAAGTAAGAGATTATCAGGTACGTAATAATATACAGTCTTAAAGCTGTATCCAGACAGTGGGTGTGCACAGATTGTAAACGAAAGGCTTTCTTAAAGCTGGTCAGCTTGAGCCATGAGGAGAGGTTCCTTCAGGTTGGACCTGTCTTTACTGTGGCTTTTAAAGAGCGTTCTTGCTTGTGTATGCACACACTTGTGTGCTGTAAAGAAAATTTGTTCCTCACGATTTTTCTGAATATAAATACTCTTAAGCAAAATAAATATTTCCAGGCACCTGGCAGTAGTTGCAGCCTTTCAGTAAGAATAGTAAAGTTCATTCCAGTGCTCACACCTCATCTGCAGTATATTTATTAATAACATGGCACATCTTATTACAGCCTTAATTTGTCTGCCTTGAGATTTCCTCTTATTTAAAAAAATGAAGGTAGTGTGTGATGCACCTGCTGCAGTAATGTTTGTGTGTTCCTGACAGAAAGAGAGTTTGATCCTGATGTCCACTGTGGGGTCATCGATCTGGACACCAAGAAGCCCTGTACCAGGTCTTTGACTTGCAAGGTTGGTGCTTTCTGTAGCAGAAGTGAAGGCTGGTGTGCACAGGGCTCTTAGTACCATACCATCCCCATGCTGTTCCCACAGCTCTCCCACCCACAAGGAGCCAGTGCTCTCTGGCTATCCTTGGTTGTGTAAATTAAGTAACAGGTTGTGACCAAAAAAAAATGTCAATTTGACAAAATTGGTAACTGTGTGAGTTACCATGACTTCACCTGTGCAACAGGTTTTACTTTTCTCATAAAATTTTAATTTATTTTTTATGTACATCTTCATGTATGAGCACACAGCACACACATGGAGGACCTTGTACATCTTGCAGGAGTCAGATATTTCCACCACCATCACTTTTAGGTGCTCTTACTGCTTGATTATTTTATTTTGTTCCCCCCTCTTTCCTAAATGTTTTGTGGCTCATATGAGGTCAGAGGATAGCTTGTAGAAGTTGGCTACCCCATTCGGCTTCTGCAAACTCTTTGTCTTCATGCTTGGTGCCCTTCTCCACTAAGCTGTCTTACTGGCCCATGTGACAGTTGTTAATTTAGATTTCAATTTAATTCTTGTGACTACCATTTTATGCAGTGGGGCTTTGAAATGGGTCTTCCTGTTCAGATTTCTCTTTGAGATGCTGGACTCAAGTAATTCTCCTAAGCACTGGTATTACAGGTGTGTGGCTACCATTGTCATCACAACAGGGATCTAAATGTTCTGGGAAATCTGAAACTTTTAAACATCTAACTTTCAAAAAATTGTAAGCCTTGTTCTCATTGGGAAAAATACATGCATGGATCAGATTTCTAGGTGAAAAGCCCGTGCCTTAGAACTAACTGTTCTTCCTTCCTTAGACTACTAATTGAATGATATAGTTGTATGTTGCTATTGGTTTTTGATGATGGCCCCTAGAGTCTGTCACAGTTTGACATGTGATTAAATGCACTTTTGAAAGCAGTCCTTACCTATGTTCCACGTCATGGGAATAACTTCACCTCTTCTCTGCCCCTCCTGCCCACCTGGCTGTTTGTAACACGGGTTGTCCAAAAATGTGTTACCAATGATTATTTATCTTAGATGTGCTTTTTACATGATCCATGAAGCAGCTGGTCATTTCCTGATATTTCAGTGTGGAGTATGGTATTGTTGATTGTTGGAATTCTGTTGAGCAGCACACTTCTGAAACTTACCCATCTTCTTAACTGAGCATCTCTCTCTGTGTTGATGGGAAACTTTAGTTCCATCTTGTCCCCATGACCTGAATGACTACATCTCCACCCTTGAGTTTTGTGAGTTTGGATGTCTTATAAAGTCTTCAGGGAGTTTCATTGTCTCCTTCCTGTGCCTTCACTGCCAAGTGACCTGCCCGTGTACCGCTGTATGCCGCCTTTGCCTTTCAATAGCGTGTATTGTTCTGCTGTGCTGGAAGGGTCATTGCTGTTAGTAGTGCAGTTCTGAGCTTTTTGTGTCTTTAGGCCTGATTGGCATTAGTTTGGCATGAGAGTGGTAGAGAACGCAGCTCCAGTTAGGCCTGCACCTTGACGGTGCTTTTCCTGTCTCCCACTGTTTTGTGTGTTCTCGTTGTCTTTGCTTTCTCTTTGGCCTAATACTGTTCATTCTGTAGGACTTAACATGCCTGATAGCCCTATCTCCGTGCCCACGGCTTGATGCCAGGTCTCTTATGTCCTGGACATAGACTGTTGGGTGCTGTGACCTTCGGGGAGCTACTTGCCGCTGCTCCCGTCTGCACTGTTGTCACTGGTACATTTCTCACACAGCCTGCTACTGTACCTTTCTGCAGGGCATTGGTAACTGTTGGCTTTTGTCCTTCTTCCTCCGTCTCTGTACCAGATAACAACCTTTCCATTGCACACAACTCTGAGCACAAACTATATTTGAAGTCCCACAAGTTACAGACTTTGATACAATCAAAGCATGTCTTCTAGCCTTGTGGACGTTACGATAGGAGGCACGAACCAGAGAATTAGTAAAGAATCTAAGTGTAAGCACCACTGTATAATCTGTTATTGCTGATGATTTATTGACAGGAGAGAGGCTTGGATTGGGAAGGTCTAGAGGAGGAAGGTTTGAAGGCATCACAGCCACAGAAACAGGAGTGAAACTGGATTCTGACTTATGTGGCACTGAGGAATCAGAGGAAGGATGAGTACCGGCCCTTTCATGTCACAGAACCTTAGACTAGAGCCTGAAAGGGGGCCGGAAGCTGCCCAGGAAGAAAGGAAGGAGGCAGTGCATGGAACTCCAAGCAGCTGAGGGCAGCAAGCAAGGGTCTTAGAGCATATCATGCTCCTCAGAGCCAACTTAATACAGTCAAATATTAGAAGATGTTTGTACATTGACCTAGAGAGACAAACAATACTAGGATATGCCCATTGATTCTTTCTACATGTATTGATGGGCCATTGTTTTTATATGCTTTCTAAAATTCTTCATGTGAAAAAAATTCTTCATGTATATGGGTGTTTGATTTGCATTTATGTGTGTGCACCACATGTTGCCAGTTCCCATGGAGTCTGGAAGAGGGTTCAGATCCTCTAAGACTGGAGTTTCATATGGTTCTGAGCTACTATGTGGGTGCTGGGAATTGAACCAGGGTCCTCTGGAAGAGCAGCCCTTAACCTCTGAACTGTCTGTTCAGCGAAGGCCTTTTATATGCTTTTTGTTTGAAGCATTTGCTGAATAGTGACTGTTCTTCTAGTAATGAGCAGAATAAAGTTCCTTGTTTTCATTTAAGTTGCTTTCTTGTAAAAATACATTGCATATTACCAGAAATTGAGGGGAATAAATTTATCTGTGCCAGGCCAGATTTTGGGTGCAACTTAGTTTGCAATTTGTCCTCCAAGGAGGAGATCCATGCTGACCTGAGCTCCCATGAGGGTTAGAGGCATGATCCCCTGCATGCTTCTCGCATGTGTTGCTTTGCTGCCGTGCTGTGTAGACCTTTAGACCACTATGTGTGGTTAGTGCAGTGAGTCATGAATGTGTACACATAAACCATTTGTTTTGGAATTCTGTAACCTTAAAAAGTATAAACGTTCAGATTAATCCACTGTATCCATAGAAAGGAGACAGGGCCGTTGTAGTTAATGATTCTGAGAATTGGTGTCCGTCTACTTTAGACCCAAGTTGCAGTAGTGTTAGTAGGCTGAGGAGAAGGAGCTAGGCCATGCAGAATGACTTTTACAGTGGTTGGACTTGACTGTTGGTTATGTTGGCTTAACTCTGATCATGTCACTCTTGAAGAGTCAACTTTGTCTTCTGGTTGGAATGGCATTGGACTTTAGGTATTTGCTTTTAAAAATGTCAGAGGCTGTAGGATGCTTTTTGGTTGAGAGTCTGTGCTGCCCCTCCAGGAGATTGAAGTTCATTTCCAGCACCTACCTTGGTGGCTCTCGGCTTTCTGTAACTTCTCCCAGCCCTTCTGATGTCACATGCAGGTGCCCACTTAAACAGACACATGTGCATATACATGAATGAAAATAAAATTAATGGTTAGAAATATCTGTAACTATCAAATGCATTTGATAATGTGATGTTTTCTTGTAATATTTGACCAAGAGTTGGCTTATCTTAGTCACCTTTTAAAAACCAAAACTGCCACATTCTCTGTGTGCCCATTTCCTGTCTCAGAAATACCATCTAGACACACGAGAGCCCAGCCCCATTGTGTGCTTCTGGTGTTTACTGCATTTCTGGCTCTTAGGGTTCATAGTTCTCTTTCTTTCCGCCTTGGGTTCTTTCTTTTCTCTCAAGTGAGCCCCTTCTTTCTTCATAACTTATTTTATTAGAGAAAAGCAGTTGCATTAACTTCTGTCCTCAGTTACTAAAAGAATACTTTACCAATATGCATTTTGAATTAGTACTCAGAATTTTAAATTGTCCCGAGGTGTTTGGGTTTTTTTTGTTTTTGTTTTGTTTTTTTTTAATGAAATTCAAAAAAGGCCTGAGTTTCCTTTATGGCACAAAACATGAGTGTCCGCCCTTCGTACTATTTGATACTCGTTTCTGTGCAGGTGGCCCAGCTAGGGTCACTCCTTTCTTCATGTGGAACAACATGAACAAGCTTCTTCCTATGGATGGAAGCTGCAGTCTTGTGATTCTAGCTCCTGAAGAGAAAAGAGCTGAGTAAATGGAGAGGTGTCTTATCTTTGAAAGCTAGCACATGCTTTTTTATGGGGATATACAACACATTAAACTTCTTATTAAAATTCCTCAGTTTCTGTGTTTGTTGTTTTTGTTTACATTTGCACATGTCTGTTGTAGACACATTCCTTAACCCAGCGGAGAGCTGTTCAGGGTAGAAGAAAACGATTTGACGTGTTATTGGCCGAACACAAAAACAAAACCAGGGAAAAGGAATTGATTCGCCATCCAGACTCTCAGCAGCCACCACATCCTCTCAGGGACCCATACCCCACCCCTCCTCGGATGCCACAGGAGCCACACCTCTCTTCAGAGTCAAAGCCTTTCTTAGCTAGTAAACCGAAACCTCATACCCCTAGTCTTCCAAGGTAAGCCAAGCCTCCAGCCATGTCCCTCCTTCAGGGAACAGGTGTCCTGCGTCTCGTCCTCCTCCTGCTCTGCTGTGCTGTCAAGAAGTCTGTGCCACTGTCAAAATGGGAATTGATATTTTTAAATTGTGTTTTACTGTAAAAACTGTTGAAGTCTTCAGTAAATTTTCACCAGAGCTCCTAGGCATAAATGAAACACTAGTGTAAAGCTAGAAGTTCCTGCCCTCTGGTGGTCCTTGCCCTATGGTGGTCCTTGCCCTATGGTGGTCCTTGCCCTATGGTGGTCCTGTGCCAGGATTCTCTTAACCCTGATAAGCAGAGCTGAGACTTGGTCTTTCCTTTGGGTTCTTAGTAGGAATGTCTCAGATGGCTTTGGCTGTATAGTGAGAAATTAACCTTCATACATCTGTTTATCAGCGTGGGTTTTCATTCACTCATGGGAACTTTGTCTTCAGCATAAAGTAGACCTTTCAGCAGCCTGGAAAGCAGTGAGTCAGAGTGATTTAATAAGAATTTAGTGTGCACATAACTCAGAGACAGTGAGAAGAGCATATATGTGTGCTTGTGCATGATCAACAAAGCTGAAGTCAAGGACTTTGGACCTATTTAAGATACAGGGTTGTGGGGCTAGGGTGTAAGGATACAGTGTGCTGTTTAGTAGTTGGCCACAGGGCTTCTGCTGCTGTGTCAGCCCCTGGCTGCTGCTGCTGCTTAATTTCACACTCTTGTATATGATCCTTGGGATGACTCCATTAGGTACAAGCATCTCCCTCAGGATAACCTAAGTGTGTACTTGGACATGTCAGAACAGCCCACCATGAGTTCTGTGGTTTAGAAACAAGGCAGTAGAGAGTGCTCAGTGGGGGCTTCCAGAATATAGTCAGGTCTCAGAAAAGATTCCTTCTGTGCCCCTTCTTTGTCATCTTCTCAATGAAGATCTTCATCTGAAGAGTTAGATTTATTTAGGGACCACTAGGCCATCCTGGAGGTAGGGAGAGAACATCATTACCCTTGTGAGGTAGTAATGCTGCCTCGCTGTGTATCCCCCCTCCTGTCCCTAAGGCTACACTAGAGCTCTTTGCCAGTGACCATACAGATGCAATAGTATGGAAATACTGTGGAATATGAAGAACAGTCAACCCAAGAATCCTCTCCAGTTCCACATGTGCCCCTGTTCTTTATAGACAGTGGAAGAGGGGCTTGGACACCAGATGACTCTGGGGGACAGAAAGCTATAAGCTGCCTTTGGCTGTATCTGACAGACACTCACCTTCGAACTGGAATGCTAAGGAGAGCTCCCCCCCTTTTCCCCCCACCCCATCCCCACACAGGGAGTCAGTATACTGCCTTAGGGCTAGTGGACCTGCTTCACACACACACACACACACACACACACACACACACACGGAGTCAGCATGCTGCCTTAGGGCTGGTGGGCCTGGTTCCCCTCCTCCATCCTCTGTGGTTTTGGGTATGTGTCTGAGTAAGGCTGCTGATGACCAGCTTGTACCACTGTTCTGAGCTGTGCCTTTCATTCAGGCCTCCAGGCTGCCCTGCTCAGCAAGGTGGAAGTACCCCCATTGACCCTCCTTCAAGCCACGAGTCTCCACACCCTCCCTTGCCTGCCACTGAGCCAGTTTCTCGGTTATCCAGTGAGGAGGGTGAAGGTGATGACAAAGAAGAGTCTGTTGAAAAACTGGACTGTCATTATTCAAGTCACCATCCTCAGCCAGCATCGGTAAGTTCTGCATCTGCTTGCGGTGGCCTCCCCAGTGCAGGTAGACAGGGCACTGAACTTGTGCACCTTCTGGGGCCTTCTTCTATTTTTGCTTTTCCTTCGCTCTTCCTCAAAATTAATGGCCAGCATTGTTGCCCACAAGTTTCCTGGGTGCTGGTACTCAAGGTCTTTTAGCTCTGTCTTTTCTTTGGTGTCTTGTTCCTTTCTTGAATGTGAAGGACCCTGACCTCTGCTGGCAGCGGAAGTGATGCCGCGTACACTATGCATGTACACTTCATCTGCTCTCTCTTTCAGTTTTGCACATTTGGGAGCCGGCAGATTGGAAGAGGTTATTACGTGTTTGACTCCAGGTGGAACCGACTTCGATGTGCCCTTAACCTCATGGTAGAGAAGCATTTGAATGCACAGCTATGGAAGTAAGTGCCTTTCAGTGGTGGGGGCAAGGCCGACCTGCCCCAGTGATGCATTTTCCTGATGACCTTAAATTGTGTTTTCCATTTTTTAAGACTGACTGCTTATCTAAACGGGGAGGTAGCCATTAGCCAGCAGCAGGGAGAAGAAGGCACCTACTCTTCCCCTGTTTTCATTCACTGTTTCGGCAGCCACATCTTGTTCTGGGCTCAAAGTAGAACTCCCACATGACCTCATCATACCGTAGGAACACAAGAAAGCCAACTAACAGAAAAGATTACAGCTCATCATCAGATACTGAAAACACCTACAGGGAGCTAGCTCTATGCTGGGGATTGCTAGCTATTGATTTTTACCAGTCTTTGCTACATGACTATGATTATCTCTTTTTTTTCTAGTTAATTCAACAGATATACAAGGTCCCACAGTAGGTTAGTGGTTGGGCCGCTAGGTGGCAGTTTCCAAACAGAGCTGATATGGGAAAATTGTAGACTATAGGTCTGGAAAACTGTCATTGGCGTGAGCCGTGTTACTTTCCCAAGGAGAAACCTGAAGTGTGAAGGTACCTGGTCAGAAAGGTGGTGATTTGAGAGACAAGAGCGCAAGTATATGAGACAAGGCCCGAGAGGCCAGCAGGGCCAGGCAGCACCGAGACTGTGTGTGCAGCGGTGAGCTGGCTGGGCTGCAGCTTTCCCTCTGTCCTTAGCTGGAGCTGGGTCACCCCAGCCATGGACACTCTTGTATAGCATTATGAATCCTAATATTTACTAAAAGCTTATAAGAAGGGATCCTTAGCCAAAAACACACCTTGATTTCAAGTAAGCTCCTTTTCCGATGCAGCGCTTCTCAGTGCAATGCTGCTGCAGCTTCTGTGACTTGGTGGGACTTTTGCAACTGTCAGAGTGGGAGGCACTCTGCATGCTGCAGAGCATTTCCACGGCTCTTTTCACTTGGGAATGTCTTTTAGAAGAATATTTGGGGAAAACTTGTGTTCAGTGGGATATTTTATTACAGGGGACTCTCAGGTCGCCCCCTGTCCACTACCTTTTGAATGGATGGTAGCGAGGCCAGTTGCTCTTACCACCTGGTTTCTTGGTGGTCAGCTACAGCTGGTCGGGGCCTTGACTCTAGTCAGTAAGTCTGTCCCCATGCCATTATTGGACTTGGATTTGTGCAGTGCCAAGTGGGCTGAGGGCAGCCAGTGTCACTCTGGCCTTCTTCCTGCAGGTTCTCTCCTCTCTGAGGGGTAGCACTCCTGTCCACATTGCTGGCCTTCCTGGATCAGTGAGTGATCTGGAGCCAGCAATGGAGTAGAAATGGTTTCGTTCCTAGTGGCGTATGTGGACAGGAACCATGAGTTCTGAAAAAACGGGTTTCTGAGGTTGGCTTGGCCCTCTGCTCTGGCAGGATCTGTCAGGAAGACCACCTCATTACTTAGTCCTCCTGTCCATTAACATGAACTCTGGCTCATTTATCCACAGAAGCTGCTTTTTTAATCCCAGGCTGGCCTCTATCTTGCTGTGAAGCCAAAGTTGACCTTGAACTTCTGATCTTCCAGTCTCTGCCTTTTGGGTGCTGGGATTACAGGCACACCATGCCTGGTTTCATGTGGTGCTGTGGATCAGACCCACAGCTGTATGTCCACTCAGCCAGCACTCTGCCCTCTGAGCTACATGCACCCTAACCCTGTGACCTATTCTTAAAAGTCATTGCAGCAATGGGGAATATTTGGGACCCAGCCATAAGTGTTGTAGAAATGCTCCCTGCAGCAAGAGTGCTGTAAGTTGATTTCTGGGCAACCTTTTCTCACAGTTTTTAATGTACTGGGGGAGCTTAGCACTTCTCACCCAGGGAACTGCCCAGGGGCCTCTCAGATACTGCAGGGTATTGTCATAGTGTCTGGGTCCTGTCACACTGGCTCAGCAGGAGCGCTTTCCTTGTGGGAGAGGCCGATGAGGATGTGAGCCCGGAGTCCTCATAGCTCCTGGGTGCTCTGAACAGTAGTGGAGTTTGCCCAGCCCTTTCTGTGGTGCATTGCCATGATCCAAGGCCATCTCAGGCTCCTGTGATCTCTGTGAACCCTGCCCCTGTATTGATCTGGGAAGGGCATGGGACAGACATCACCCAGAGGTGCTTTCACAGTTTGGGGTGTCAGTTCCCCTGTCTCCTGTTTCCACATACAGTACTCTCTTTATTATTTTCTTGTATACCTTTATCTGGCTTGTTAGATCTTTTAAAAGAGGAAGCAGTTATATCATAGTTTCAAGAGTTTCACACGTTGCCTACGGAAGAAACCCTTTTTCTTTTCTCAGGATTTGTTTTCAGGAAGCCTGGTCTTTAAGTCCCAGCCTCACGAGCCACCTAGTGGTCATAATCAGTTACTGCAGCCAGTGAGCAGCGTACACGCAAAAGCTTGCCTGGGTTATGTTGTTCCCAGACAGATTCTACTGAGGTTGTCTGAGCTGAGGTCTGGGGATTCACAAATTTCTAAATTCACAATTTCTAAAAAAACCTCTTAGGTAATATCAGTGACTATCACAAGGATAGAGCCAGGCTTCTCACTATAGGCTCCACATTGAATCTGCTAACGTCTGTGTGCTCTCCCTGAGACTTCCTGTATGATAAGTATGCTTGTGGCTTAAGCTGCATAAGTGCTTGTAATGTGCAGCCGAATGGAGATGCAGAAGTGCAGTTTTAAAGTAGAAACAAGCACAGCTATTAATTCCTAATGTTAGTAGTGAAGCCACATGGCAACATCTCAGGCCACATCTGTCCCTTGAATGCGGAGGAGCTCCCTGGGGTTGTGACTGAGTCAGCCAGGGCCATCGCATCCAGGCTAAGGTAGGGTGGTCTTGGCACAGTCTCCCCAGCCCATTTTATTGTTTGTTTTTAATAGGTACAGGTGTCATATGTTCCTCCAAATACTCTCATCCCTTGGCTCAAGCAGTTGTCGTCTTCCAAACTCCTGAGCTGTTGGCACCATCGGCCACTTTGTCACTGTTGTCACCTGGACTTTAGTGCTGCTATCGGGCTTATTAGGTTTCTTTCTCTTTTATGCTGTCACATTTTTTTAAAACTCAGAGCTAAAAGAAAAGGGCATGTATCTCTCGTGTTTGACTCTCCAAATGGATCTCTCATCAGTACTTTACCCAGACATTACAAACATATGTCCTTGGACCACCCAAAGCCCCCGTTGGATTTGTCTCCTGTGCAGTGTCCAGGCAAGCAGTCACAGCCTGCCTGTTGCTTAAGTGACTTAGTTTTGATTGAAGTTCCTCAGTATTTGAGTATTGTATTCCAGGCCTTAAGGATAAAATGGTGCATACGTTGTGGGTTACAGCAACTGCGAAGGAGTAAATGCTTTGTGGTCCCACATTAAAGTCACCTCCAGTCTCACAAAGTCTATCACCAGGGGTCTTTAGAGATGCAAGCAAGGCATGGTGGTCAGGACAGACTTAGTTTTACCTTCATTGATGTCTGTATGAGGGTTGTCAGATCCCCTGGAGCTGGATTACAGACAGTTGTGAGCTGCCATGCGGATGCTGGAAATTGAACTTGGGTCTTCTGAAAGAGGATCCAATGTTCTTAACAGCTGAGCCAACTCCGCCCCCCCGGGGGGGGCAGACGTCTTAAAGTGATGAGTTGAAATTTAAAGTGATGAGCAGAGGCCAGAGCTAACTAGAGTGGCCAGACCGAGGACATGCAGGCGTTCCTGTGTTGTGGCCTGTGGCTTGGGGTGTGAGGACATGCAGGAGTTCTTGTGTCGTGGCATGTGCTTGGGGTGTGAGGACATGCGGCATTGTGGCATGTGCTTGGGATGTAAGAGAGACTGCTGCTCCGGATCTGCAGTGGAGCCTGAAACCAGAGCTGTGGCAGGGGAGAGGCGTGTACAGTGTTTCCAGGCCCCCAGGAAGCATAAAGAGTTGGAAGGAAAGATATATCAGGATTTGGTTTGTGTTTTGGATTGATCTTTGTGATCAGAGTATGTGATAAAGAGGTGCCTATCTATGGCCAGTTCTAGTATGGTAAGTGTTCATGGTTAGCTATGGTCATTTTCACCCATGGTATCTCCTTTTTACAGGAAAATCCCACCAGTGCCCTGTACCACATCAACTGTTTCTGCCCGTATTCCTCACCGGACAAATTCTGTGCCGACATCCCAAAGTGGGATCAGCTATTTTGCAGCATCCACTGTGTCTGCATCCCCAGTTCTGCTGTCGTCCACCTGCATCTCCCCAAATAGCAAATCGGTACCGGCTCATGGAACCACTCTCAATGCACAGCCTGCTGTTTCTGGGGCAATGGATCCTGTGTGCAGTATGCAATCCAGACAAGTCTCTGCTTCATCCTCATCCCCCTCCACACCCTCCGGCCTCTCTTCAGTCCCCTCCTCCCCTCTGTCCAAAAAACCTCAGAAATTGAAACCTAGCAAGTCTGTAAGGCCCAAGGAGTCTTCTGGTAACAGCATTAACTGTCACGGTGCCAGTAGCAGTGCCAGTGGTGGCTCAGGAAAGAAACGCAAAAGCAATTCCCCACTGTTAGTTCATTCTTCCTCCTCCTCGTCATCCTCCTCCTCCTCTTCTCATTCCGTGGACTCTTTCAGGAAAAACTGTGTGGCTCACTCTGGGACTCCATACCTGTCACCGGCAGCATCCTCCCACAGCCTCGGCCTCAGCTGTGTGACAAGTAGAGCCGACTCAGCCAGCCTGCGGCACGAGCCGGCAGGAAGGGGTCCTCCTGGCATGAGTCCCGCGGAGCCCATCAAGAGGATGAGTGTGATGGTGAACAGCAGTGACTCCACTCTTTCTCTCGGGCCCTTCATTCATCAGTCCAGTGAACTGCCTGTCAGCTCACAGAGCAGCTTTGCACACTCACACACTCCTCTAGACAAACTCATAGGAAAGAAAAGAAAGTGCTCTCCGGGCTCTAGCAATGTCAGCAACAGTGGCAGCAAACCTACAAAGGTTGCCAAATTGCCAGCCATGAACAACGTCCACATGAAACACACAGGCACCATCCCAGGGGCCCAAGGACTGACGAACAGTTCCCTCCTTCATCAGGTAGGAAGTGGACTCTGATCTCCTAGTGTTTCTGTTGCCTCTTTTGGGGGGTCCTTTGTCAGCTCTGAAAACTGGTTGGGTTGGTTTGTTTGCCTATAGTGGATGCCCAGCTCTCATGGTCATCTTTAACAAAGGGAAGTCCGTGTCTCTCTGAAGGGAAACATCTCTACAGAATGTCTTAGACCTTTCAGAGATGTTACTGAATAGAACCAAACATTCATTTAGCATCTAGGCCTGAAGAAAGCATCAGGCATGACAGCAATGTTGAAGGGGTGCCCTTTGCAAAGGCACAGAGCTGGTATCCTGATTCTGCTAGCGAAGGAAATGGGGAGCATTTTCAGTCTGTGTAGTGACTCTAATATGTTCCTGTGAAGAAAGCCAGGCTGAAATCAATCTGATTCTAGTAAGCAATCACTTTAAACCTTAAAAAAAAGCTTGAACTGTTTTATGTTGAGCAGTTTTAGATATCTGGTTAATTGCACCCACATTTTCTCCTCGCTATTTTCAAGGGAGGTGGGAAATAAGGTTCAGGATTGAAACAACTTAAGACATGTGTTGTGTATTGTGCATCCCATCAGTAGGAGGGGACTCACTGGGTTCATAGTAGCTGTGACTTGCTTGTGCTGTATCTTGTCTGTTCCCCAGCTTTCTTGTTTGTTTTTCCGACTGTCTTTCATGGAGCTCTTTCTTCCAGCTTCTTTTGCCCTAACTTGAGCTCATCTCTCATCCTGTTATTGCATTCATCAGGACATCTTCTCTCCTTGCTTACGAACAGGAATTGCAGCAGCAGCCCAGAGCCCTGACTTAAAAAGTGAGGCTCTCTTTTATGTTATTTCCCCTTTCTCTCATCCTCAGAAACTAAGTGCTTAGGGCTTCTTCAGAAAATGCCAAGCCATTTACTATAGTAATTTACTTTTCTGCAATATTTGTGTGAATTGACAATGCCAAAATGAACGGGGGAAGTAGCTACTTAAATTCCAAGTAGCTGTGTGAGTTCAGCCTTTTTGGGTAGGGATACTTGGGCAAATGTGAGCTTTGCTTTGCTTATGTTGTGGTTATTCATATAGTTATGATTCATGTTAGCAGAAGTACAAACACAGCAAGAAATAATAGGATCACCCTCAAAACTTCTTCTGAGCATGGGATCCTGTGGGCTGAGGTCCCTACATTTGTAGCTTAGAGCCTGCACACCATCTTCAGTTAGAACATTAGACTTGTGTCGACCTTCCTCTTAGCCACAGGAAACCAATGGGAGAGGTGAAGGTAGCAGTGGGCGCTGGAGGCAGCAGGGACTGGCAGTGACTGTGGGAGATCTGGGAGTGGAATATGGTCCCGCCAACGTGGAGCAGCTGCTCCCTACCTTGTCACCCGTTTAAAGAGACATTGCAGAGCTAGGCAAAAAAAGTCTACTACAGCCTACATATCTGTTGGACAGTTTGGATTATGATCTGCCAGCTTTCCCCCTGCTCTTTCTTTACCCCATGGGGCTGGGAAATCCCAGATAGTCCAAGTTTGGATGTTATAGAAAGATTTTCTCTGTTGAGGATGCTTTTGTCTTTTATTTTTAATTATACTTCACAAATCCTGGGGACCCCGTGGCTTGCAATCAGGGGATGTTATATAAACCTTACAGAGTGTTTTCTCTGGCTGGGAGGGATCCACAGCTGTATAAGAATCTCAGAGAAACACATGACTTAAAAGCACTTTAAACAGTGCTATCCCTGAAAGCGGGCATGGTGACATGTCTTAAATCCCATCACTTGGAGGCAGAGGCAGGTAGTTCTCTGCATTCAAGGCCAGCTGTTCTAGGACAGCCAGTGCTACACAGAGAGACCTTGTCTGAAAACAAGCACTGTTTCTAGAAAAGTAGAAACCCCGGCTTGCTGTTTCTTATGGAGAAGGCTTTTAAAGTCCTGTTGCATGGGCTGGGCTGACATCTGTGAACACAGAAGTGATATGGGAAGCCCAAGACATGGCAATAAGTAGCCCCCCACCCCAGTCTGTTCATGGCCGCTCGGCCCTTTTTACCCCATGGGAAGGACAGAGTTTCCTCCCTGTGTGTGGGCAGTGGTGCAAGCTGCCACACCTGTGTGTTAGCACATCTAGCTTGGTTCTGAATTCACAGCCTAGAATGGCTTCAAGGTCACAAATTTGAAAACACTTAGACCAGAAGGCAAACATGAGTGCTGGAAACCCAGGCAGCTGCCTCTTGTTGCAGGTTCTCTCAAGTCAGTCTTTGCAAAGCTTGAAGCTGGCCCGGTGATGGCTCTCCCTGGCCCAAGCAGATCAGTGGAACTTTAGTGTGGGGTATCCTAGTGTAGACTTTGGGAGCACAGCCTTTAGCCACTTACTTATGTATTTCTTCACCCCCTCTTTTTGAAAGCCAAAGGCACGCCCCTGACAGCTGACAGTACCACTGGAAAGAATATCGCAGACGTTTGTGAAGAACAAGCCACACCTCTCCTCAGCACTCTGGACCCCACGATGCCTTTGAGTCTCTCTCTGACCCCTGTGGGCTCCAGGGTGACAAGAATTTCCTGAAGCTGTGTCTGTAGCAATGAGAACTCCTAAAGGACACTGGATCGAGTCTAGCCACCGGATTGCTTTGTCAGTGTTACAGTGGTCTGGACTGCTTGCTACCAATGTGTGAGAAGTTTTTGTGTTTTGTTTTTGTTTTTGTTTATAACTCGCAGCATATCATGGAGCCACTCTTGAAGTAATTGGCTGGGCAAAAGAATGTTTTAGCAAGAGCATTACTGTAGGCTCTTCTCCTTTCTTTGCCACAATTTTTTTGAACACATGCTCACCTGTAGGTCACTCTCCAGCAGGTAGGCACCTTTGCTAGAGACCAGAGGCCTTCCAAAGAAAGCGAGGGAGTTGGTCCTGACTGGCCTCCTAGAGGATATCTGGCTTTAGATATTTTTATAGCAGTGTTCAGGAATAGAATACTGATCTTGGTGAGTGCATCATGACATAGTGGCCGAACCCTCTCCAAGTCAAGTGGGATAAGAAGCTTATCGAGTTCTCCAAACTTAAGACCTGGTTTGAAGCTGCTCATAACCGGATATTAAGTTGAAAGTATCTCAGAACCTTAGTTTTCATGGTGCAAATGTATATGTGAGAAAAAGAAAGGAAGAAAGAAGAAAAGGAAGATGGAGAAGAAGGAAAACGAGTCTGGTGATAAAAAGCAGTTGGGACACCGGATATGGGGAGGGGAAAAATCATGAAGGGGGCAAACCTTGCAGGATTTCCAAAGAGACGGACTTCTCTTGTTAATGCATTCATGTTGGACAGTGTGTCAGGGTGGACTGATCGTCTCACTCAGTCTGCTTTTTAAGATCTGCCTTTTTAAAGTTACTGTGATGTCCTTACATATTTCCCAGGCATTACTCCCATTTCGTGTAAGTTTCCGCTTTCAGGACTGCTGTCATTGTGTCCGTCACAGCCCCCTTCAGGCCACTAGAGATGTTTATCTGGATGCAGGCCGGCCGAGGAGTGGACCCCCAAGAAAGGGGTGGTCAGAGAGCCTTGTGTGTGCCATGGAGGGGAGCAGCTCTGTGAGGGTCACCAGGTGTACTCATGCACACCTCCTTTCTCGTGATAGTGACAGCCATCTTCCTTCAGTGAGGTGTAAAGCCCTATTAAGATTGTTCTGTACCCCACTCCCAAAGAATATTTAATATGTTAAGACATTGCTTGAAAAGTTGTCTACCAGTGAATGTGGGGATGATCTGGGGCCAGTACCACAGCTCCTGCACAGACAGCCAAGTCCTCTGGCTTAGGAGAATACAGTAGAGCCGCCAAGAGTACAGTCCCCAAGGCTCCTACCCTTGTCCTGGCTGTGTCTGGGCAGAGCCCAGGCAGTGCATCCTTTCCCCCACAGTTCTTAGGTTACAAACTTGAGTTTCAGGGAATTTCAGTCAACAGCAGATAGAACAGATAAACACTCGGTTACCAGCCTAATAATGTGAATTGCTACACTTACTCTTACTCTGTGAGAACACAGACTTTATGCAGATACTTTAACTAATGTTGAATTTTTAAGGGAGGGAAAACAGAATCTTACTTATATGCATTCAGTCAGTGAATGGTTTTAAGATGATGCTAGGAGAGAGCTATGAGAAGGGACCATGGATGGCCTGTGTGGTTGAGTTAGGAGGGAGCACTCGGCTGTCGTATCCCGATGGTGGGGAAGGAGGGAAGAGGGAATCAGTTACATAGTAATTACTTGGTGACAAGTGCAATGGGGTGTGGGTAGGATTTATTCTCAGAGCCAAGGGGACTTGATGGTTATAAATTAAGTTGCTTTTAGTGATGGAATTAGACAGGTCATGTTGTTCCGAAAGATGTGAATAGGAACCACAATAGGAAGCTTATTCAAAATAAAGTAGAGGCTTAGATTAGTGTTACAATTTGATTTCTTAGACTGGGGTTTTAATTGAACTTCATTGTATCTCCTGGTAACACACAGAGCCTCAGCATTAGGAAAAGCCATTTTGGATTCTGCCTGTCACAAACAGACATATTCTAAACAGTGCTACTAAAGGTTAGACTGTTGAGATATTTTATTTTCTCTGACAACTACTTTTTATGATGATGAACAATTAAGACCATTTAAAATATGGAAGTACAAATATTTTTTTGAATTAGATTAACTTGCAAAAACCAAATTTGCAGTACTTGGATTGTTTCTAGACAGACCTTAGTGTCAATTTAAAACCAAGATAATTTTTATATTCTTTCCAATAGAGTTCATGATAGCTTCTGCCATTTTCTTAAACTGCAAAAATAAAGTGCTGCAATGCTGAACAAAGAATTATTAAAAAAAACTACTTTTGTATCTTTATTTTGGAATTTCTTGTTCTATTATAAATATGGAAGTATCCCTATTTCAGAAGACATATTTTGTTAAAAATGAATTGTACATATTTAAATATGTATTTTTGCACAGGTCTTTTTTCTGATATCCTGTTTTGGTACAATTGAGATCATCTAGTATTTATTTATTAATTAATAAAAAATAAATACCTTTTTATAATTTGAAGTGGTTCACTGCCAAGCCAATAGTTTAGAACCTGCCTCTTAGTTAAGGGATGCCTCTGTTCTGTGAAAGTCTCTGTCCCTTTCAGTGTCTCGGGAGTGGTTTAATACAGATGAAGTGGGCGTAGCTTCTCTCAGTTGCCTGATTGCCAGATAGACTACATGGAACTAAGTGACACACTGCTTTTCTTTGTTTAGTCGTGTGTGTGTGTGTGTGTGCACGCACATGCGTGCCTGTGTGTGTGTATGTAATAACACTCTGAGCACACCTGTGTTATTAGTATGCGATATGGTTTAAATTAATGGGGGAAACAACAAAACAAAGCTGAAAGTGCCTGAACCTAGTTTCAGCTCAGACAGATTCTCTTTAAAGACTTGAAAGCTGAGTTGGACTTCTGGAGTTTGCTTTTTCCACCTAAATATTATTTCTAAAGTTTTAGGGGAGAAGTTAAAAGCCATCAAGGCTGCTAATTTTTATACGGTATTTTAAAATTAAGACATTTTGGTTCACAGTAATTTAACCCAGTGCCACCAAGGGTTATAAACCATTGTCTGCCAGCAGCTGTTTGGTTAGTCACTCATGAAATACAGAGTTTAAGATAGGATATTTAAAATATTTTGTATTAAAAAATACAAGAAGTACCTCTGAGAACATTGAAAAAAATGTTTAATTTGAAAAACATTGTAACTTAGAAAGGCAGCTGTCTTCCTGTAAGAGTTCTGTTGCCAAGGGATTTCTTAACGTCTCCATTCTGTCCTGGGTTGGGGAAAAGTTGGGCTTTGAAAAATGATTGTTAAAAGTTTCATTGTTTAAAAGAAAGTAATTCTTACATCTTATTGTAAGACATTTTACCTTTTCAGATCACTGAGTGAGCACTACATTTTGTCAGTGTGAATGCAGGGCCTTGAAAGAATTTTGCTTTTTTTTTTAGCTTGGTTCTGAAAGCAATCTCCTGTGTTACCATGTGTGAATAGTTTGATAAATGTGTACACATAATCAAGAGCATCTCAGCTGGACTTTGTTGGCTGCTGTATAGAAATGAACAAATGTCAAGGGATAGAAAATTACTTTGGATATTTAAAAGAGAAGAAATATATAGTCTATTTGTTTTGTAACAAGTTTCTGTAAATAAAATAATTTATACTATTTATAAGAAAAAGTTGTGCTTTGCTTTATGAGAAATTGTTTGTTGAACAAACATGTCATTAAATGGGCAATAAAATTAGGACTTGTCAATCAATGGGGTTGGCTGCATCCTTGTGGTACTAAGCCCCACTGTAGCACCTCTCCCAAGCTTTACATCACACATCCTTCACTTCAGCCTTCCTCCAGTGCAGGATGAATCCTCCAGAGACCTCAATGTCCCCTTCTTGGGCAGAAAGCTACCCCTCAGATGAAACTGATCTCTGTACAAGCAGACAGTGCAGTATCCCGAAGGAGATGGGAAAGAAATGGAGAAGTCGGTCGTATGGAAAGTGCTTCAATCTGCTCATTTATGAATTTGATGCATGTAGTTGAGTTTGTGTTAGGTTTTTACTGCAAGGAAACTTTTAAATCTGGAACTCATGTTGTCTCTTCTTTGATTCAGCCTACAAGGCCACTTTAGTTTTATTCACGACAACATAATTGTATAGATAGTCTTTCTAAATTTTTTTGTTTTTGCCTAAAATAAAGGAAGCAACTCATTTGAAAACACCAACTAGCCAAACTGGGCCCAGCCTTCCGGGCCTTGTGAGCTGTCAGTTAGTTACTCCTCTGGTTGGTTAGTTGATGGAGTGGCAGATGTCACTCCTTTCACTGTGTGTCCAGAAACCATCTCGAGGGTCAGATAGCAGGTTTGGGGTTTTGGCATGTGGGACTTAACTGGCAGAAATGCACTCTGCCAAGGAGCTAACAGGACAAAGGTGTGAAAATTGTGGGAGATTATTTATGAAATTTGCTGGACAGGAGGTGCTGATGGAGTTCCCACTGCTGACTGTCATGAGCCTTTGTCCTCAGGAAAGTAAGGAGCATGTTCACACAGATTTAGAGGAAATCACTAAAGCCCGAGAGATACTTCCTGGGTCTGTGCATCTAGCCACTTAGGTCTTTGCAGCAGCCAGGTAGTCAAGGGCATCCTGGACTGCCTCCCCTATTTCCTGTATTGTCAGGCTCTTAGTCAACACATGTTTACTCTTCCCAATTCCTAATCAAAGACTGTCCCTAGGACAGCAAGGTGGCTCAGTAGGTACAGACACTTGCTGCCAAACCTGAAGACCTTTGATTCCCCATAATATACATCGTAAATAAGACTCCTCCAAGTTACCTACTAACCAGGCACCACAGCATGCTTACATACATGTGCTCTCTTACACAAAGTAACAACAAAAATCTTTATTCTTCCCAGTCTCTTTCTTCTAAGGTTTTGATGATCTTGTTGCTGTAAGCAGTTTAAGACTTTGATCTTATAAAGCTAGTGTCCTTGTTACCCTCATTATATAGCCAAAGCTCATGGACCAAAATGGACACTTAAAGAATCTCTTAGTCTCATGATTCCCCTCAAAGTTTAATTTTTCAGGAGGAGGAGACTCAAACACTATTAACACTTTGACTTAAAAATATCCATCACTTCAGTCCCCTCCAGTAAGTACTCAGAGAAAATGGATGGGGTGGCACAGGAAGGACTGGATGGACTCCTCCTGGGGCCAGTCTGAACTGCAAAGGCTGCTGCAGGTAAGCGCTGCTGGGTCTCTAAACTGCCAAAGGCGGGAGAGGTAATTCTGGAAACCTTCCAGAGACCTTGAGGTCTACTTATATTCATCAGATTTCTAGATTGGCCAAACCTACCAATTGCTAAGCTTTCAAGTGTGCAACCTAGTACAGAGAAGGCAATGCACGACAGAATGAAGTTGCCAACAGGAAATTCAGATTAATGCTCAGGTGCCTGCTGCCTGACGGGAGTGTAAAATAGAAGTGGGGTTGTCGTCTATCATGGGTGTGTGAATGTGCCAGAGTAAAACAGGCTATTATTGTATGTGGTGTACTTAAGGGTTTTGCTATGTCATGGTGCGTTCAGTTGGAATGCTCAACCAGGTAGAGGCAACAAGATTTGCTAAGAGTTAGGCAGGAAAGGGTATATGAAAACGGTCCAAAGAAGATCCCCTAAGTTAAAGAACATTATCCTAGAGTCTTGATAGAGGCAAATTATGTTTTGTTTTTTGTTTTTTTTTTAAGATTTATTTATTATGTATACAGTATTCTGCCTGCATGAATACCTTTAGGCCAGAAGAGGGCACCCAATCTCATTACAGATGGTTGTGAGCCACCATGTGGTTGCTGGGAATT
>LOJH01001645.1:37191-47301 GCA_001685095.1 Ellobius talpinus
TTCCAGGATAGGCTCCAAAGCTACAGAGAAACCCTGTCTCGAAAAATAAAAAAACAAAACAAAAACAAACAAACAAACAAAAAAAACAAAAACAAAACTCAGACCGAGCTAGCACAGCAGTAAAGGCATCGACTGCCACGCCCGATGTCCTGAGTTCAATCCCCAGGGCCCATGTGGTGGAAGGGAAGGAAACTCTAAAATTGTCCTCTGACTTTCACATTGCACCTTGGCATACATGTGCATAACACACACAATCATTCTTACATATGGAGACAGACAAAAACACATCAAGGTTGCTGACATTCCACTAAGCAAAATAGGCAGAAAATGAGTGAAGACCTGCAGTTATCAAATACCCCTGTATCTCTCGCATGTGAAAAACCCAGTTTTGTTTATTTATCCATAGGACCAGCAGATGAAGACAGATCATCAATCCTTACCTAATGACTGGAAGAAAACCGAATAGCGGCATTCATAGAGAGAAAACAGATACTGCCGGACTGCTGGAAGGCTGTGCAGCACTTCAAGAATCTCTGCTCCTTTAATGACCTAGGTATGAAAAAAAGCAAAAACAAAAACCAATAAACACATTTTAATGATTTCTGTGTTTTTAAATTAGGAAAGCATGAAACAGTCTTTAAAATCGTATTATTCTTTCTTTACCTTTTCCCTAAGATCTGGTCTTTCTAAGGCAATCATACTGACATAAACGGTGTAAGTCACAAACGTCTTATAATCCATGAGCTCATAGGACGTAAATGTAGAAACTGTGTCAAGAAAGAGCTCCGCAGCCTGTTTGAAGTCACGGATAGCCACACAGTACAGACCTTGGTACACTTTCAGCCTGTTTCTCCTGTCCCAGTCCCCGCCTTCTTCAATTAGGCTAGCAAATAACACAAAAGAAACAGATAATGTTAATTCTTGGGAAAACAAAACCAAAAAACCAAATTTCTAATTTAAGTATTTCAGTAAGTAAGTCAAACTCCCAACTATAAAAAAAACAAAATGGGTAAGCTTAGGCCTACCAACTTATTATCAGCCCATAACCTCCATGCTAATAGCCCCTGCTAAAATTACCTTTTGGCCTTTTCTGTGTTTCGAGTGATGAGGTCGTTATCCATATAAAAGAGGCCGATCCTTAGGAGATAAAACACGATGTCTAGTCGGTGACCCAGGGCCACAGTCTTATCGTATGTCTTGCGAAAGGCTGTCAGCGCCCCCTCCTGTCAAATTCAAGACCAAAGGGGGAACAGTATACAATTTAGCAATGCCATCAACTTCCCACATTTCCCTGGCAAGAGAGGCCAGGAAAACAGGAAGGAGAGATGAAGTGAGAAGACAGGGAAAGGGAGGGTCAATGCTGTACTCGGAGTAAGGACCAAGGGGTTCCTTTGGCTGGACAAAATGTAGACAACACCCAGTACACTGCACTCTGGGAACAACGCATGGAAACCACTGATAATACACAACAGAACTGCTGTTTCCATAGCCTCACTGCTACTATCTAACAGTACGTTACTTCAAAATCATCTCACTATAAGTTATCAATCATTTTAAGAAGAGACTTGTGTCACTGATTAAATACCATTGAATCCATGAATATACAATTTCATTTCTAAGAACTGAAATAAAATGATCCTGCTCTTTACAACACACTGATAAAATCAGACGTTTGTACTTGTTTTTCAAAGCATGACTAGCTAGGTTGTTTCAGTTATTAGTCATGCTTCATAAATGTACAGAATGTATAAAAGCAGTGTACCCAGTACCCAGCCCTGGGTCTGCAGTACTACTCCTCACTAGGAACAGGGGATTTGGGGAGAAACAATGACTGCCAGTTTGCAGAGTAAAGTTAAAATAGAGGTGAGTCTATGCCATCTTCTATCAAAAATGATGGTAAGCACAAGAGCCAACCAAAATGACAATGAGGCTATGTTAGAGGGACTCCACTAACACATATCTCCAACAAACCAAACATCATAAAAATCAGTTTGCAATCAATAAGAAAACCCACTGCATCCATTAAACATGTAGAAACCGTCAAAATATAAAACTTGAACTTTCTTTTTGGGAGAACGCCTCTGAACCAACATAGAAGGAATGTAGCATTACCACACAACCATAATCACCTGATGCTAACTCAGCCATATTCTGGATGAAATTCAAGACCTAAACCAAACCTTCAGATCTCACACTCACATAGAACACAGATTACTCTCTGAAATCTCACATCACACAGAACACAGATTACTCTCTGAAATCTCACACTCACATAGAACACAGATCACTCTCTGAAATCTCACATCACACAGAACACAGATTACTCTCTGAAATCTCACACTCACATAGAACACAGATTACTCTTTCAAACCAAACCACACTCACAATACTTTCAATGCTTCTATGTTTCCAAGTTTTTACAATGACCAAGTCCTAAACTTAAAAAACAAATGTTTTGGCCTGGAGAGATGGCTCAGCTGTTAAAGGCTAGGCTCACAACCAAAAATATAAGAGNTCACACAGAACACAGATTACTCTCTGAAATCTCACACTCACATAGAACACAGATTACTCTTTCAAACCAAACCACACTCACAATACTTTCAATGCTTCTATGTTTCCAAGTTTTTACAATGACCAAGTCCTAAACTTAAAAAACAAATGTTTTGGCCTGGAGAGATGGCTCAGCTGTTAAAGGCTAGGCTCACAACCAAAAATATAAGAGTTCGGTTCACAGCACCCACAGTTGTCCTTCCAGGTACATAAAAAAGAGAAAGAAAAAAAGAAAAAAAAAGTTTTAAATTCAACAACTTTAATTTAAGTCCTTCCTTGCTAGTGCAATTCTAAACCCTTTGAATCTTTAATCAGCATGAGGTAGAAACACATCCTATTTTATACAAAAAAAAGGGAAAAAAAAACCCGAAGGAGCAGTAAATAGTGACTACTCAGGCTAGGAATATAGCCCAAGAAATCATATCCAATAGCTCACACTATTTTTAAATATTGGAACCATGTCATCCTACATCTAAATACTAAGGAATGAATCCAAAACAGGAGTTATGTAAAATGACTGGCCATACATAAGAAAACAAACGCTCACCGTCCCAGCAATTTCAGCTCACTAATCAGTATGCTAAAGCAACACTGGCGTATCACAAGGAGACATGGGAACATGTTTTTCACCTCAGCAATTTGTTTTTTTTAAAAAAAAAAAAAAAACAAAAAACCCCAGCTTTTATAGCTAGTTAAGCAAAGGCAGCTAAAACAACGTGTGTGTCCTGCAACAGCCAGCCTGCTCCACAGGGGGATGGCAGCAGTGAATCAGAATGCTGAAGGCGCTCTCTCAAGTGCGATGACAGATGACAGGTGAAGAGGACTCCTGGGACATACTGCGGTCTCAAGTCCAAAAACAGTGTTTACTACTCATTCTCTACAAGACACACACACATGTGCGCAACTACAAAACAAAGTAGAGAGTAAGAAAAGTCAGACGGCTACATCTAATGTCTTAGACCCTAGAATGGAAAATATTACTAAATCTTTTAGATTTATGTGCATGAGTGTTGTATTATACCTGTACACGTGTTTGCCTGGTTGATGCCAGCGGAGGTCAGAAGAGGGTGCTGGATTTCCAGAACTGGAATTAAAGAGGGTCCTGTGGATGCTTATGAATCTGGGTCGTCTGTGAGAGCAACCAATGCTCTCAACCCCTGAGCCATCTCTCCAGCTCCCTGCTGTACATCTTTTAAAATGTACAGTAAATGCTTCCCAACCAAGTGAACTACTGTCATTGGCCCCCATGTTATAAAGGGAGTGAGTAAAACCTCTGTTTGTGCACTTGTTTTGGAGATTTATTTTTATTATTTTCAAGCATGTGCATGTGTCTGTGTCTGTGGGTACGTGCCCATGAGCGCAGGTGCCTCTGGGGGCTAAAGGCGTCAGAGCCCTTGGGTCTGGAGTTGTGAACCTCTTGATGTGGGTGCTAGGAACTGAGCTCACATCCTCCACAAAACAGTACACTCTTAAACCACAGAGCCACCTCTCTAGTTCCATGTGCACTTGCTTATAATGACACAAAAACAAGAACTAATATACACCTGGCTTCGGTTCAGGGCAGGAACCGGTGCTGCAACATTATCATGTACGTACTGTCCTTGTACGGACTCCTCAGTGCCTGTAAACATGATTAGTCTTCCTTCAAAAAAGGTTTGCCAAGTGGTGGTGTCCCAAGCCTGTAAGAACTTGGGAGGCAGAGGCAAGCAGATCTCTGCGAGTTCAAGGCCAGCCTGGTGTACATAGCAAGTTCCAAGACAGCCAGAGCTACAGAGAAACGCTGTCTCAAAAAAACAACATCAAACAGGCTCATTTATGCAGTGAGATATTACCCAATATCAGTCTGTACCTCCAGAGAGAAGAGAGCGTCTCTACTGACCTTGTCACCTATCCAGAGAGGAGAGAGCATCTCTACTGACCTTGTCACCTATCCAGAAAGGAGAGAGCGTCTCTACTGATCTTGTCACCTATCCAGAGAGGAGAGCATCTCTACTGACCTTGTCACCTATCCAGAAAGGAGAGAGCATCTCTACTGACCTTGTCACCTATCCAGAAAGGAGAGAGCATCTCTACTGACCTTGTCACCTATCCAGAGAGAAGAGAGCGTCTCTACTGACCTTGTCACCTATCCAGAGAGAAGAGAGCGTCTCTACTGATCTTGTCACCTATCCAGAGAGAGAGCATTTCCACTGACCTCGTCACCTATCCAAAGAGTAGAGAGCGTCTCCACTGACCTTGTCCCCTATCTGACAGAGGTACTCTGCTTTGGCCATCATCGCGTCTCGAATTTCACTCTCTCCCAGATTCTTCTCTGCATCCTCCAACTCGTCGTCCAAGCGTTTCAGCTCTTCTTCATTTGCCTTCTTCATTTTACTGAGGAGATCCACGTCCAGCTGCCAGTCGAGGGATTTGCACAAGGTTTCATAATAAGGAGCCATATCTAAAAGCCATAAATCGTGCACGGTCAGGGTCAGCCTGCTCTGTCCCACCTCACCAAAGGTCAGCCAGCAGGTGCCTACCATCTACGGGCCTGGGCTAGCACAGCTAAGGCATTGAAGGGGGGAAGCCCGCGTGAGGGCCAATCTCTACTAAGCCCGCAGGGAGGGACATCCTCAGGTTGCTCTGTCCAGCTCCTGTTCCAAAGCAGTCAGGGACAGACCCCAATTGTCCCTTGAAAGGGAGCGCAACACTGTGGGGACCAGAGCCACGAAGCCTTTGCTGGGACCAGCACCTGAGGCTTGTCCCGCGGCAGGAGCGAACCACGGAGGCAGAGCCCTCTCGGCGGCAGGAGGGCTCCCCAGGGTTCCCCGAAAAGCCCCAACGGGAGACGCCCAGCCAAGCCACCCGGATCGCCCCGGCCTAGGCCGCTGACTCGGCGCTCCCGGGCCTCACTGTTTTCCCGGACCGCTGCCATCAGCTCCTCGCGCACCGCCGCGTTCCCGCGGTGCTCGGGCAGGCTGAGCAGAAAGCGCAGCTGCGCAATGCGCAGGTCGGGGTTCTTGGGCAGACCCTCTTCCTCTAGGTTTTCCAGCGGCATGGCAACGACAGGGGAGCCAACTGCGGGGAAGACACCGCCGTCCTGCACCGCCACCGGAAGCAGGAGGAGGCGGAAGGCGTCTATAGCCGCCAGCCTGACTTCCGGTCGCGTCTCTACCTCCCCCGCCTGCAGCGTTCCCTGCTGGACACCGGAGGGAGTTCGCCGGAACGCTATCTTGCTCGAGGTCTCAATTCTTGCATCTCTTCTTTTCCTTTTTAGCTATTTTCCTTATGTCACGTTTACAACAGCTAAGGATCTGGAAATCCTCTAACGACGTGAAAGTATAACGCCGAAGAGAGAAACAGTGGCCACGTTTTTCCAGGCCCTCTGATGTTACCCGTCTTGAGGCTAGGATGAAATTCTATTGGCACACATTGCAGGCGTGCAAATTGGAACATAACGTGGTTAGAAAAAATGATTGACTAAGTTAACACAACAGCTAAGTGGCAAGGCCTGAATAAAACCTCTCTTCTTTACCTTTACAATCCACATTTTTGCCTGCTGTAAGAAAAAGGCAGACCCTGTATTTTCTAGTTTTAATTCAGTGACAGTCTCTCCAAAAACGGCTTTTACAGTATTTATTTTTGTGTGCACATGTTGGAATAGCCTTCAGGATGGGAAATGGTTACATAACACCCCACTGTGGTGTTTGAATGAGAAATGTCCTACTGAGACACAGTTAATTGAAGACATGGTCCCCATTGGTGGTGCTGTTTGGACTCCTTAAAGAACCTTTAGGAGGTATAAGCCTTGCTTGAGGATGTGCCTCGCTAGGGATAGGCTTCGAGAGTTTCTGGCCTCTCTCCTTTTCTGGTTCTTTCTTGGTTCTCTCTGTGTGTGGCTGAAGATGTGAGCTCCTAGCTCTTGCTCCCGCCAACTGCTTCCACGCCTCCCCCACTATTAAGGACTCTCTGAAAGAGAGAGCCAAAATAAACTCATAAGCTGCTTTTGGTCGTGGTGTTTTCTCAAAGCAACGAAAGTAACAAGGTCCCAGTCTAGAGAGTATTTGGCATCTCGCTGGTATGCAAAAGAACTATGGGTGAAAATAGCCGCTGGATTGAATTTTACAGGATGTGGATCCAGATAAAGAGAGACTAACATTTCCCAGCTGCAGGCTGGCACTAGCCTACACCTGGAGAACCTAAGACACTTTATGTCAGTATTCCCTGCTCATGTGGTGGGGGGAGATGTATCTGTAAAAACGTTAGTAAGGAAATAAATATGAAACGCCTTATTTTCAGGGTTTGTTGTAATATACGGACTGAAGACGTGTTTGCCCATCGCTATGTCAGTTCCTTGAGTCGATTTTATAAAAATAACGCTACTGCCCCTAAATAAACATCATTTTAGCAGACACTTGCTATTATGTTCAGTTAACTTTAGTCACAATTTCCCATTAAGAGACTAGGAAACGAATCAGGAAGGAGAGTAGGCACTGGAAGTCACAGAGCTGGCAAGGTGCAAGGCTGTCTGAGATTTTGCAGTCTCAATGGTGCTTGCCTGTGTGACCCATGTGCCCTGGGCTAGGCATCCTTTACGACCGATTATATTGTCCCTTAAATGGATACTTAAATCTTCTGAAAGACAACCAGCAATGGTGTGTAGCACTCTTTGTGAGTCATTTTTTTCTGTAATACCCTAAGCTACCTGCGCAAGACAGACGTAAGTCTGAAGGATAAAATCTAACTCAAACCAAGCATCTCAGATTTCTATAAATGCTGAAGATACATGGAGCGCTTCCTAGTCTAGAGGCTGATGCTGTGAAATCTCTTTGGGGTCCAAGTTTCTCCTCCTGAACTTAGAGCTTCAAGAGCAGCTAGTTCATACCTGAACTGGAGAGGGGGTGGGTCCCCAAAAATGCCTTCTGGTGTTCTTCTGAGAGAGCAGAGGAATCGGTCTTGTGGGTGAGCAGATCAAGACCGACAGTGCTTGAGAAAGCAGCCACAGGGATGACCGAAAATTAAAAATGTCCTTGAATAAACAGAAACGTTCTGGGTTGCCTCTGGGTTATAAGCTTTTGTGTTGTAAATTACCTCACAGTAGCCACATGGCTAAATATATTTAAGGAAACTGAGGCACAAGATTATCTGCTAAAGTTCATAGAGTAAAAATAGGAATTTGAACCCAAGCCTATGTCCCTAGTACCTTTACCCATCCTATATGTTGATGACGCACTATATATCTGCGAGTATCTCCAGGAGACTTTGCACATATTTCTGTAATTTTTCTCATGCAGTAATTGCATAGAGTCATTTTATGAAACGTCTATGAATGGATTTTCCCCGTGATCGGTGATGACTTCCCTCCATTTCTGCCTGACCAACATGTACAAGATGGAACAATTCTGTATCACTCAGCAACAGGGCTGCTTTACAGTATGTGGTGAAAACTCATTAGCATGGCTGTTCGTTTGCAATAATCAGACTTTATAAGCCCTGCACTTAATCACACTTTCTTTGTGGAAGCCCTTTGCTGTCTAAAGGGAAGGAGACTATAGGTAGGGTCAGGTAACCTGGAGTTGATTGACTACTCCAATGTTTAACCTGTAGAACCTTTTGTCTTTGTTTTAAAGTCAAGTTGTGTTTGCATATGCAATTGGTCCTTAGGAACATGATAATTTTCATTCGAAGTAGTATATAATGACACAGTTTAGTATATTTTTATATTTTTGTTACAGCCATATTCTCAAAACTTGATAACAAAGTATTTTCATATCAAAAAGTATTGAGGGACATTGCATGGAAGCTATAAATTATTTTTGGTAATATAGTTATTTTTACAATATTAATTGTGCTGGTTTATAAACATGTATCTTCTCATATTCAGTTTTATTTTTAAAATTATACTTTAATATTTTTTAGAATTTCATAGAATATATTTTGACTATATTCAACCATAGCTCCTTCCACAGGCACCCTCTCTTCCCTATCCACCTCAACCAATGAGATAGAATCAACGATTAAAAATTTTCCAGCCGAAAGAAGCCCAGGCCCTTATGAAAACATTGCAGAATTCTAGCAGACTATCAAAGGACTGATAAAAACACTCTTCAAGTTTTCCATAAAATGAGAAAGGAAAACTTAAAAATTCCTTTTTTGTGTGTGGTTTTTTGAGACAGGGTTTCTTTGTAGCTTTGGAGTCTGTCCTGGAACAAGCTCTTGTAGCCCAGGCTGGCCTCGAACTCACAGAGATCCACCTGCCTCTACCTCTGCCTCCCGAGTGCTGGGATTAAAGGCGTGTGCCACCACCACCTGGCTAAAAATTCCTTTTGTAAAGTCAGTATTACCCTGATACCAAAACCAAAGATCCAATAAAGAATAAAATTATCAACAACTGAAAAGAGATGCAAAAATTCTCAATAAAATACTTGCAAACAGAGCTCAAGAATAGCACATGCTCTAATCCCTAGCAACCCTCACTCCATCTCCACACTTGGTGGCCTTCCTCCGACCCAGCAGCTTAAGTCCCTGGCTGTCCCTGGCCTCATTCGAGTCATACCACTCCAACACAGGCCCAGCCTAAGGTGGGTTAGAGTCTCATAGCAGATGCACAAACACAACTCAAGGAAGAAGTTCAGATGCCAGGATCACATTCCCAAGACACAACATAAACGACAAAGACAGTACGTACCCACGCAAGCCTGCTAGTGGAATAGAAACAGTTCTCCAGTGAGAATTATGCAAATGAACTGCAAAACACAAAATTCAAAATAATAATAAATTCATAAAATAATAATTTAAGTCATTTAAAAACACCTGCAAAAATAGTTCAATGAACTTTTTTTTTGATTTTTCGAGACAGGGTTTCTCTGTACCTTTGGAGCCTATCCTGGAACTAACTCTTGTAGATCAGGCTGGCCTTGAACTCACAGAGATCCACCTGCCTCTGCCTCCCAAGTGCTGGGATTAAAGGCGTGTGCCACCACCGCCCAGCAAACACTTGTTGGCTTCAAAGATTTTTTTTTTTTGAGACAGGGTTTCTCTGTAGCTTTGGGAGCCTGTCCTGGAACTAGCTCTTGTAGCCCAGGCTGGCCTCGAATTCACAGGGATCCTCCTACCTCTGCCTCTCTAGTGCTGGGATTAAAGGCGTGCGCCAACACCGCCCGAAAAATAGTTAACTTAAACAAGATAGTAAGTGCCTGAGTGATTTCCAAGAAAACAGAAATATAGTTAAAACACTAATCTAAGTATACAGAACAAAGGCAGGGTACTGAATAAAAGTAAAAGAAAAACAAATCACACACAAAGGAAAACCCATCTGAATACAACTGATTTCTCAATAGAAAGCTTAAATAGCAGAAGAGTCTGGAGCTACATACTTCAAGTTGCCAAAGACCAGGGCTACCAACTTAGACTACAGCATCCAGCATTATAGTTGAACAAGAAATAAAACTTTCTGTAACACAAAAGATCTAAAAGAAGTAAAGCTCTTACTTCTCATCAAAGAAGCTTCTTTTGCAGCATCAGAACATCATAGAAAGATACAACTGGTCAGGCAGTGGTGGGCACGCCTTTAATCCC
>LOJH01001646.1:6716-47292 GCA_001685095.1 Ellobius talpinus
GACAGCCAGGGCTGTTACACAGAGAAACCCTGTCTCAAAAAACCAAAAAAAAAAGAAGAAGAAGAAGAAGTTGAATCTAATATGTCCCCTGAAGGAGATTTTAAAGCTGCCTTAAGAGAAATACCAAACCCTATCCATAATATAATACTCAAAAGGTACTGTGTTAATGTTTTATGGACTTTGTAGTCTAAGTGTGTGTTAATCCTCCCTCACCATATCTCTTCATCCAAAAGAGGAGGAAAAACCATGGTGTACCTTCCAAAATAGATGGCTCGTGTCCTATGTTTTTATAAATAGAACATTATTCCATGCAAAAAATAGGATTTTTAGTGACTTTATTTTTTGTGGGGTTATCTTTTGAGCAAGATCTCAGTCCAAGGTGGCCCAGTGCTCAACATGTAGCCCAGGCTGGCTTCAAACTCTTGATCAACTTGTCTTGTCTTCCTGCTGGGATACTTATTATTATTCTATCCAGATGTATTTCAGTCTCCTATTGTCCTAATCGGTAGGAGCACATTCTCCTATTTTTGTGGTTCCAGTTCCTGACATTTCCTTCTGCTCACCATCTTACAGACCTGGAGAATAGGTCCCGAGTCCCTTACCCAGTCAAGAACAGGGTACAAAGAAGCAGAAGTAGTTATTTGGCAGGAGGGCCGGGAAGGATGATCCTGAGGGCCACCATAGGGACCATCTGCAGGTCCATCTGCAGGAGACACATACTCATGGTTGAACTAGAAGAGCCCACCGAGAATGAGTGAGACATAAAAGGTTCAAGCTTTGGGAATGGTGCGGCTTGGACAGTATAAGGAACCACTGGCAGTGGGACCAGGATCTAACTCTAGTGCATGACCTGACTCTGTAGAGCCCTTTCTTTATGTAAAGATACCTTGCTCAGCCTAGGCACGGGGCGGCGTGGGGGGAACCTTGGTCCTGCCTCAACAAGGGGACGGGACAGTCTTTGTTGAGTTCCCAGGGAAGGCCTTAACCTCCCTGAAGAGCAGATGGGAGGTGCGGTGTGGGTGAAGGGAGGGAGAGGGAACTGGGATTGGTATATAAATAATAAATACATAAATTTAAAAGGGGGGGGATTGGCTTTGGGAAAAAGAGGAGGAAGAAGAACCCTCTCTCCAGAGCCTTGAGGAAGAAAGAACAAGCTCGGGCTGGTGTTCACCTGTAGCAGTCTTCAAAGGTGATGTCAGTGGCTTGGGGGAGTAGTGCATTCTCTGGGTCAGCGATGAGTTCCTAGTGGCTGACTTACTTTCTCCCTGAAGAGTGGAAATTATCTACTCCAGGTAAAAGGAAGGAAAGGATTTTTATTGAGGGGGAATATGGATTTTGAACTTTAATCAGAGAAAGAGTCTTGAATGCGAAATGTATTTAAGAAGAAAAAGGAATGAAAGGACATAAATTAGAATAAGAAAGACTTTGCCAGGCAGGGAAGTAGAAGTTTACAGACAGCATCCATAGCCTAACTTGGAAGGCACTAGAAGATCCTAGGATTGCCTTGAAGGGGTAGGGGGTGAGAAGCCCAGAGTATAGGCCTGGAGACTTAGCGACATTGTGACCCTAGATTAAGGTGAGCTCCTGAGCAGGATTGCAGTGTTTCTGGGTTGAGGGTGCTGGAGTAGACTGAGGAGGTGGAACTGGATGTGAAGTTAGGCTCCGGTGCCTGTTGGGTGAGAAGTCAGAACTTCCCAAAGGGAGATGTGCAGAAGAATAGATGTGCGATGTCCAGCACTCTGCCCACCCCATCTCAGCTTGTCCCTTGTGCTTCTCAGGTTCTGATGCAGGGTTGTCTTTTGGACCCTTCCCAGCGGGAGGCATTCCTGCAGCAGGTGTATGAGCAGCTCTGTCTCTTTGAGGATAAGGTGGCCACTATGCTGCAACAGCAGTATGAGCCCCAGAGCCAGGTAAGTGGGAAAGAAAGCGGGCAGAAGCCCTTCAGAGAATACCTAAGAACAGAGGGTAAAGAGGAACCATGGCCCACTAGAGAAGGGAAAGCACAGACAAGGGTTAAGCAAAGCGCTAGTAAACAGGCAGGACAGGCTCCCTGCTAGACACAGGCAGCTCACGGACTCTTGCTGGGAGAAAGGATGTTTGTTTGTTTTGCCTTTTCTTTCTTTTTTCTTCTTCTCCAGTCCTGGATCTGGAAGTGACCATGGGCAGCTTTGATCTCTATTTAGCATTTTGCACAATCAGGATAAAGCTGTTTGACTTACTGGTGTGTTCTGCCTCGTTACTTTGGAGACCTTAGAAGTGGCTGTGCAAATAGTGTTTGATGACTGCTGTGTATTTGCCTGGCTATGAATACTTGGGACCAGTGATGGGGAAATATGGAAAGGAGCCTTTCTTGGTGGAAGGTGGAGAGACTGTCTCAGTAGAGTCTGACTCTTGATCTGGTGCTTTGCTCTCTTCCCATCTGCGGTTCAACATCTTCGCATATGCTGGGCATGGGCACACAGCAGAGCAGAGAATAGAACTTGGGGTACTTAGAATTGTACCTGTCTGACCTGAGTAGTACTGGGTTCTGAGTCCCAGTTTGAGAGCTGGATGTAAACTCAATGGTAGACATGTGCCTGACACATGTGAAGTCCTAGGTTCAGTCTTGTGTACCAAACAAGAGAGNAATGGACACGGATGGACTCTGATTCTGCTGTAGGTGGGGCAGCAGTGCTATCGGTCCCATTCCTCCTTTTTCTGTAATTTTGGGCCAGGCAGAAGACCAGTCCCCAGAATCAGGGGAGTCCTTGGGCCGGAAGGTAGGCGTCTCCATGGTGACAGCTGATCTTGGGCTGGTCAGTATGATTCGTCAGGGCATCTTGGCACTGCAGCTACTGCCCTCAAACTCCAGTGCAGGTCAGTAAAAGACCTGTTGGTGTAAGTGGGAGATAGGTTCAGAAAGGGTAAAGGTTGTTGGCAACGACTGAGGTTTCCCCAGAACTAATGAACCCCAGGCTTTGTTTCCTTGTTTGCCAACTCCGAGCATACTCCCAGGACTCTCAGCACTAACAGAGACCTGATGGGAAGGACACCATAGGAAACCTGTGGTGTAGGAGCACCTGCGGGAGGGCAGGAGGAAAGGGGAAGAAGAAAGGTGCTGGGAGCGGGTAAACTGCTGGTGGGCAGACACTGAGGTCTCTAGGGCTGTCTTACTTCCTGTCTCAGGTATCATCGTGATCACAGATGGGGTCACCAGTGTCCCTGATGTTGCTGTGTGTGAGACACTGCTGAACCAGCTCCGCAGCGGCACTGTGGCTTGTTCCTTCGTGCAGGTGAGGGTTTTCTAGGAAGGAGGAGTGGGAAGTGGGGTATCTCACAAAGTCAGGAATGGCCGGTTACTGTTTTACAGGCGAGATTTTCCCAGTGAAGATGATGACATGGTTTCCTGGGGAGAAGGTACCAGGTCTAGAGCAGGGTAGGTGACAGTGGGGGAGAGAACTCTCATTGTTGTTGGTTTTCCTCAGGATTTGTCCCCTTTTATTAATGTTGTGGGGGGAAAAATAGAAACTTTGAAATCCGAGTTAGTTCTAATCCCATCTGCTTTAGTTACATGGGTCAGAAAACCCAGCTCAGACTACCTTAACCAAAGTAGGAAGGGGAGACCTATTCAGGACACTACCACTCTTTTGGATGGATGGTCTCGCAGGGCAGGGAGCAAGAGCGATGGGAAGCAAGGCCTGAGGATAGATGTAACCAGGGCATGAATAACATATTCTGCTTTGTAAAGAAGGTTTGAGTATAATCCACTAAGTGATGAATGTGTGTGGAAGGAAAGTTGGGCTTGTGTTTTACAAGGACAGTTTACTAATGATAAAGACAAGATGGCAAATTCAAACCTGTGCATGTGTTGGATGTGCCTGTAGTTCACCGCATAGCAGTGGGGTGCATTGCCTTTAGAATTAAGCCTGCCAGGTTGAACCTTGGCATTGTTTATTAGCTCTATGACATTGAGTACATGGCTTTCTCTCTAGGTGGGATTCATCTGTCAAAGGAGATTGTAAGAGTGCCTACCTGATGGGCAAGATGATGCACTTAAAGTGCATAGGGTGTACATATGTGGGTAATAAAGGGCGGCTCTTCGTGGCAGTTGGATACAGATCCTGATGCTGAGGAAACAGCAGGAGTTGAGAGGTCTCAGGAGAGTCCCAGGGAACACCAGCAAGGAACGAGAGGCAGTGTGATGTCAGAAGTCGGTTTGGAAGGAAGGGGTGGTTCACTTAGTGAGAAACAGCAGAAAGATCAAGTAGAGCGAGGAATGAAAAGTGCCCCTCGGACTTGTTGATCAGGAAGTCACACGGAAAGCTTTCGAGCCATTTCAGTGAAGAGGTGATACAGGAAGTGTGGATTGCAGTGGACAGAAGAGGAACAAGTGAAGATAAATGTTGACTTGAGAAATTTGCCTGAAGTAAGGAACAGGAGAGACTAGTAGCCAAAAAGAAATAAAGGACATTTTGTTTTGTTTTTTTTCTGTTTGGTTTAGTTTGCTTTTTAAGGTGGACACTCAAGCGTGGTTCTTTTATCTAACTGGCATATATTCATTGCATAGTAATAGGTTTTGTAGACATTGTCATACAAGTAGGTATTTCATCTGCTGTGGCCATACTTACTCCTGTACCCTCACTTTCTCCCACCTCTCGCTTGTCCTTTGTTCCCTCAGTGTCATCTCTCCTTGATGCTATCATAGATAGGCAAATCATTTTATCTGCATAAAATCTAGGATCTACAAATGAGAGAAATGAAATATATGCTTTCTGAGTCTGACTTTTTATTTCTCTTAATGTGATTGCCTTCTGGTGATCAGTGTTCCTCCCACAAGCAGCATGATGTAGTTCTTTATCACTGAGTAAAGCTCCATTGTGGGGACTGGAGAGATAGCTAACTGGTTAAGAGGACCCAGGTTCAATTCCCAGCACCCACATGGCAGCTCACAATTGTCTGTAACTCCAGTTCTAGGGGATCCGATACCCTCACATAGGCATACATACAGGCAAAACACCAATGCACATTAAATAAATAAAAAATTCCATTGTGTATATAGACCACATTTTTTATTCATCTTTCATTGGACACCTAGGCTGATCATTTAACTTGGCTGTTGTGACTATGGCTGCAATAACCATAGATGTGCAGGTATCTCTGTGGTGTGCTGACCTATTTAGAGTTCTTGGGGCACATCCCGGAGTTGTCAGGCTAGGCCATATGGGAGTTATACTTTAGTTTTTTGAAGACCCTCCATGCTGATTTCCATAGTGGCTGAAACAATTTACATTCCTGCCAGCAGTTTGTAAGGGTCCCCTTCTCTCGGCATCCTTATTGGCATTTGAGGTTTTCTTAACAGTAGCCATTCTGACTGGGAGAGAGAATCTCTGTGTATTTTAATTTCCTTTTTTGTTTGCTTGTTTATAGTTCTAAGGGGTCGTGCTGTCTGAGAGTGGTTTAAAAGTTAGGGGGGAAAACAGAAAAAGGATCTGGTAGTGTAAAATCTCTAAACTGACAGGAAAACATTATCTCTAGAAACAGATGGAACAATTCTTTATGAACAAGTTTCTCTCCTCCTCTCTCTCTCTCTCTCTCTGAGACTGACTTAGAAGTTAAAATGCAGATAAATTCTGTCAAGGGTCTCTGCTTCCTCTCAGAAGTAGACAATAAATCCATAAGGAGGGAAGAAGGAACTGATTGGAGGACAGTCCTGAAGATGTAGCTGGGTGGGTGTTGTGTTTTGACATAGAGCAGCCTACACAGTTCCTTCACTAAGGCATCAGTGTAGATACTGGTTAGGGTTTGGGGGTAAGAAGAAAATAAGGGGGCAGATACTTGACAGTGATGATTTCAGAGTGGCTTGATCGTAGGGTCGAGGCTGGGTTGGGTAATGTGGGTCAGGATGGTCCGGATAGACTCAGAGATAACAGGCCAAAGACCTGGCAGACAATGTCAATGAAGTCAAAGCACAGCAGGAAGAGGGTGGAAAAAAGCTAAAGGGGTATTGTACCGTGGGATGTGGCAATTTGGAATTGCAAAGATGAATTCTTTCCAAGTGAAGCCAAGGGCCAGTGTGTAGACAGCTGCAGGTATGTGGAATAGAGATGAAGGTTAGGAACTGAATGGCCAGGAAATTAAATGAGTCATGTAGAGCAGGTCTGCAGACATTTTCTGCAGAGGTCACGCAGTGAGTATTTAAGCTTTGTGGGCCTTCTGTTTCGTAGCTGCTTGGCTTTATTGTAGCGGTGTGAAAGCAGCCACAGACAAAGTGCAAGATGAGTAGGTGTGGCTGTTCACAAACCCTCATTGACAAAAAATAGGTGGGTTTGGCCTATAGATTAGAAGTGGTTTGATCTCCAGCCGTGGTGCTGGTATTACCAAATCTTATTTTCAATGCAGGCTCTCAGGCCCCATACCAGACATATGCTTTAACAACATCCCAAAGGGTTTTGTATGCAACCTTAAAGTTTAAGAAACACTTTGTAAGAAGTGTATTGACAAGAAGCCAGTGGAGCAGTTGCCACAATCTGTAGAGAAGGGAGAAGAGTGTTTGTCCTGAAAGAAGGAGGGCATAGGATGGTATGGCCAGCTGGCATGAGTTTTCAATAGGAGGACGGGTGCAGGGTGCTGGTCTGTCCTGGGAGCACTGTGGCCTGCTGCCCCTCAGTGTCTGGGATACAGAAACAGGAGTTTCCCTCTCCTGCTCCCCCTTTCCTGGTCCTCTAGTGGAACAGGGTCTCCACTTGCTCACTTTCTCCAGGTGGGAGGAGTTTACTCGTACGATTGTAGCTTTGGCCATGTGCCCAATGTGGAATTGATGAAGTTCATTGCAATGGCGACATTTGGCTCCTACCTGTCCACTTGTCCTGATCCTGAGCCAGGCAACCTGGGTCTGACTGTCTACCACCGGGCATTTCTGCTCTACTCCTTTTTGCGCAGTGGGGAAGCGCTGAACCCTGAATACTACTGTGGTAAGTGGGTGGGGGAGGGCGGCTATAGAATGGTGTGGCCTTGACTCTGGGAGGACTGTTAGTCCAGCTGGGGCTGGCTTCTCTGGTACTTTCTCTCGTAGGGATTTCGGTATAGCCCTTCCCTGCCCATCCATCAGCTGACAGATCACCATTTTTCCCTTCTCCATCCTCATGGGTCCTCCAGGTTCTCAGCACCGCTTGTTTAATGAGCACCTGGTCTCCGCAAGCAGCAACCCTGCCCTGGCCTTGCGCAGAAAGAAGCACACTGAGAAAGAGGTGCCAGCTGACTTGGTCAGCACTGTGTCTGTACGCCTACGAGAGGGCTACAGTGTCCGAGAGGTTATGCTGGCCAAAGGTAAGGGTCACTAGACCCTTCTACAGTTTCACAGGTTTCTGGTAACTTATATGTGTGCTGACCTGCCAGATAAAGGGGGACACCCACCTACCACTCATCTAAGTGAACCCATGAGAGATTCTGCTTGTCATTTAAGACAAGTGGGCTTTGAGGTGCTTTCAGGACTGAGTTCTCTTTGCATGTAGTTCCCAGTTCCATCTCCTGCCCAAGGTAAAGAGCTGAGGGGGTGTGGGGTCTACATTGGATGTCAGGCTGTGGTCTGGAAATGTATGGAACTGTGTTTGGAACTCTGGCCAGGCTTGAGTTCCATTAGATACGTGAGGCTTTGAGTAGGACTAGGGCCTGAAGTCCTGCTTCTTCTAACCTCCCCCCCTTGCCCTCCTGCCCCCTGCAGGAGGCTCCCAGCTGGAGGTGAAGCTTGTTCTGCTATGGAAACACAATATGCGCATTGAATATGTGGCTGTGGCACCCTGGCCCCTAGAGCCTGAGGGCCCTCGAGTTACCCGGGTAGAAGTGACAATGGAAGGCGGCTATGACATTTTACATGATGTGTCCTGTGCACTGAGACAACCTATTCGCTCACTGTATCGTACTCATGTTATCCGCCGGTTCTGGAACACACTGCAGAGGTAAATAAGGCCACCTCTTAATGAAGAGTACCCCATTTGTAGAAGGACACATCTGGCAGCTGGGGGGAGGGACTCAGTGTACCAGGTTCATGTCCAGGGTTCTTTGAAGCCTCGAGGTTCCCTTCATCTGCCCCCAGCAGTTTGCTGTAGCTTAGGCTTGGTCCTTGTTCTGCAGCATTAACCAGACAGATCAGATGCTGGCCCACCTTCAGTCCTTCTCCTCAGTGCCGGAACACTTCACACTTCCTGACAGCACCAAGAGTGGAGTGCCCCTCTTCTACATTCCTCCTGGCTCCACCACCCCGGTAAGAGGTCCTGAAACTCCGTAGCCCCATTCATGTGGTTTAGACTCGAGGCCAGAACCACCACTGTTCCTTCTCTCTCAAGTCTGAGGCACCCAAACCAGTTTTAGCCTTGAAAGCATCTCTCCTCTTCCTGCATCCTAATGCCCTAGGAAAACTATTACTGGAAAAAGAGGGCCTGATCAGACAGACCATCCTAGCAGATGGACATTCTGCAGGATGTTTAGGTGATGGTATCCTAGCAGGCTACCATTGCCCTTGCGCATCTCCATGCAGCCCACTTGGGCCTCCCATACCTACTCATTCATTACCTGTTTTCAACCACCACCAGCCATGTGAACTGAGTACTTCTTGAAGACCACAACTTCAGATCTGGACTCTCTCCTACTCGGCCTACAGCTGGTAGCCTAGTACAGTGAGCACAGAGACTATGGGAGTGTGCAGTGGCCTCAACATTAGGCCTTGCCAACTCTCAGCAGTTTTCCTCTGAAGTCAGCAATATAAGATAGGCAGGTTCCATCCTCCTGCTGGGTCAGCAGGGCTGTCCAGTCCATTCCCTGGTCAGTCATCCTGACATATCCTTCACGCTGAAAACCAGTTTTTGCCTTTGTCTCAGACTGGCCTGTGTGCCTTAACCACAACCCAATTCTGACCCCCCCTGAACTGAGTTCAGCATAACTCTTTGCTACTCTGAGGTTGTATTCTACTTCTCTACAACTGTTTCCCAAGGGCTGATCTTTCTGTCCCCAGGTGCTTTCCCTTCAGCATAATGGTTCCGACTCATCCCATGCCCAGTTTGCCGCCTACTGGAAGCCAGTGCTTTCCATGGATGCTAATTCCTGGCAGAGATGGCTGCACATGCATCGCCTGGTGCTAGTCCTGGAGCATGACACGTGGGTACTCTCAGGCCTGGGCCTTGGCTCTGATGGAGGAACACACTGGGGAATGGGGCTGATGGGAAGAGTGCCAACTGTGGCCAAACCTTCCTGCTCATCAGCTTCCATGACCTCAGGGTCTAGAAGAGATTGGGGCTAGGAGATCTGACCTCACTCTCCCACCCTGTCCCTAGACCACTCCCTAAGCACTTGCACACCCCGGGCAGCAATGGCCGCTATAGCACTATCCAGTGCAGAATCTCACACTCCTCACTGACCTCTCTGCTGCGAGACTGGAGCAGCTTTGTGCTGGTTGAGGGCTATTCCTACGTCAAGCTGCTCTCCAGGTGGGCAAAGTGGTATTTCCTTACCCTTCTCCAGACCTCTTCCCAGTCTCTCCCTCCAACCTCAGAGCTCATCCATACTCCTGAATACCATTTACTGTAGCTCAGGACTGCTCACTTAGTCCCATTTCTCCCCAGTGGCCCAGACCAGCCCCCTTCCTCCTTCTACATGGTCCGCATCATTTCCAAGACCCCATGCATGGTTCTTCGTCTGGGGTTTCCAATTGGCACACCAGCCCAGGCCCGGCATAAGGTAAGCTAGCCTCTGAGTGCCCTGATTGACATCTGACTAAGGAGTTCTGGCTGTTGATGACCTGTTTCCTCAGTCCTACTGGCTCAGTCCTGGCTCAGTAAGGAGAAGTGCCCCCAGACCCAGTGAGGCTTGAGGACCATGAAAGGGCAGGTTTTCTCTCTGACTGTGGTTCTCTTCTCCCAGACCTGGAGGGCCTGGGAATCAGGGAGTCTGATCACATTTCTCCACAGATTGTGTCGGGCCTGCAGGACGAGATCCTGCGCCTTCGTTTCCCTCACCGGGTGCAAAGTAAGGAGCCAACACCCAAGGTGAAGCGAAAAGGACTAGGGGGCATTGGTGGTGGCAACTCTCCCTCCAAGTCACCCCCCACACTGGGGCCACAGCAGGCCCTGTCTGATCGGCCGTGCCTTGTAGTCCTTCATAAACCACTAGACAAGCTCCTTATCAGGTGAGTATAGAGGACAGGGAAGAAGCCTCGGGGCACGAGAGAAGACTGAGCAGAAATCCACTGGAGAGCTGCCCTGTTTCTCAGGTATGAGAAGCTACCCCTGGACTACAGAGCACCCTTCTTGCTGACACTGGAGCCACCAGGACCATTACCTCTGGTGTCAGGCCGCTCAGCCTCGTCCAGCCTCGCATCGCTGTCACGCTACCTCTATCATCATCGCTGGCTGTGGAGTGTCCCATCAGGCCTGGCCCCAACCCTGCCACTCAGCGCCATTGCCCAGCTCCTCTCTGTTCTCACCGAGTACGTCTGCAAGCCAGCAGGGCAGCTAGGGCAAGGAGAGAAATAAGTGTAGGCTCTGGGTTGGACAGTGGCCTAAGCCGGACACTTCCCGTCTCAAAGCACCTTTACTGACCCAGAGTTCCTGCTGTTGCCTTCCCGCTCTGTATTTCCCAGCTCTGCTAATTTCGGCCTCTGGTCCTACTTAGACCTGTACACTCTAAGGAACTGCTAATCTCTGCAGGCCTCCAGTGGACTAGGTCACATGACAGCTCCTGGGAGGAAGGAAGTTGGAGCACTGAACTAAATTTCTCTTTCCTCATCTTTCTGCTCTGTCCTGTCTTTTTGGGGCTTCAGGGTCCGGCTTTCTGAAGGATTCCACTTTGCCTGTAGCGGAGAAGGAATCATCAACATGGTTTTGGAGCTTCCAGTTCAGGTGTGAGCCGTCCCTCCTGAAACTAACCCCAAGGACCATCATAACCTTGGGACACTTGCCTTCAATTGGGTGGTGACTGCTAGAAACTGCCTCACCAGATTAAGGGATCTAGGCCTCTCCACTGCCGGGGTTTTGCACAGGATCTTCCGTTTATCCATAGAATGAACCACTGGGGCAGGCTGCAGCTGAAGAGAAGCACACATGTGTTGTCCAGTACATCCTCTTCCCCCCACACTCTACCTCCACTAAAGACAGGTAGGTGAGGCTCTGACCTCTGAACCACCTCTGCAGAGTCCCCTCTCCCAGGTCACCTGAATGTCTGGCTACCATACTCTAATATGACCTCTATCCCAAACCAAGCAGAGAGCTGCTAGTTTTAGATGATCCATGCTGGGTACATGCTTGTCTGCGTAGGCTGTGTGGCTATCCTCACCCCCCTGCCACCAGCTGCCACTGGACTTCTTCCAGGCTTAAACCCCCTCCTCTTCTAGCTTCTCAACAGATGATGACAATGATGTGGAGGTGGAGGCCCTAGAGGGGGATTCAGAGCTCAATCTGGTCACTGAGGTATGGGTGGAGCCCCAGTATGGACGAATTGGACCTGGCCCAGAGAGCTGGAAACACCTGCAGGATTTGACCTACTCTGAGATCCCTCAAGCTGTGAGTGACCCCAGAACTGTCCTCTACCTCCTACCAGATTATACTGTGCTTGGGGACTGTAGCTATGCACTTCCTTGGGATCAGAGGTAGGAAATTGGATAGAATGATGCTATCATCTGGTGTTTCTCTCCTAGCTCCACCCACGGGATGCTGCCTGCATAGGTTCCCTGCTGACCTTTGAATACCTGATACAGCTGTGCCAGAGCAAGGAGTGGGGTCCTGTGCCCCCAGAGCCACGGGTCTCAGATGGTCAGTGGAGAGGGTTTGCAGGGTAGTAAGATGGGAGAAGGCAGCCTCAGATAGGTCCCCTGGGTCTCACTGTGCCCTATTCTCTCCCTGTAGGACTGGACCAAGGAAGAGACTCCTGTGTCCATGAGATCCCTTTCCAGTTTGACCTGCTAGGGTTGTTGCCGCAGTGCCAGCAGCTGCAGATGTTTCTCCTTCTGCTCTCCAGAGGTGGGTACACTTGGGAGCCACTCACCCCTACCTAAGGGGCCAGCAGACCTGGGCCCCTCAGAAGGTAGAAAGCGGGGCAGCCAGCACAGTGAGTGAGTGACAGGGCGGCTGAGGCTGAAGGAAGGGCTTTGCTGGTCAGGGTGGAGCCGGGAACATTGGCAGCATTGCTGAGCAGAGTGTGTGTTGGGCAGAGCCAGACGGTGTGCCTCTCACCGAGGGGCCCTGTCCCACCAACGACATGGTGCTGTGCCTGCTGCACAGCTGCCTGGGGCAGGAGCTAAGTGACCGAGAGATCCCACTGACTCCCGCTGACCAGGCTGCCTTCTTGAATGAGATCCTGCGGCGGAGCTGCCGTGATTCAGGTGAGCTCTCCACTGCTTTCCTTATGCTACTCTTCAGCCCTGCCCTTCTCTACCCCAGGGTTGTTTCTGTCTTTGAGTTCTAGCCTCCTTCCCCACCTTTTCACCTCAGAGCCCTGTCTCTGTGCTGGTCCTGCCCTTTTCCACCATCTCTACCCCATTATAGGTCCAGAAGGTCCTCTAGTGGGGGGCCACACGGTCCCAAAGGATCCAGCAGGCAACAGCCACCAGGCCACTGGAGACTCCGCCCTTCCTACCCTGGTCAGCACTACTGCTTTTCCCTGAGCGCTTACCATGCTTACATCCCTCCATCACCACACACCTTTGCCCAGGTTCCCTTCTCCTTGACAGAGTTCTGGCATCCCCTTCTCTCTGGACCTTTCACGCTATACCTAAGAGGAACTGGGTCAGGGTGGAAGAAGGGAATGGGACTTGGAATGTTCCCTTGTAAGTTGCTCTTGTTTTCTGTTTGTCTCTTACAGAGTGTAGGCATTCCTGGAGTTCTCAGGCCTTCCCCGTCTGCCCAGACCCCTCAGTGGCACTGCTATGCAAGGCTTCTGAGCCCCCAGCACGTGTTTCTGACTTTTCTCCCAGCTACTTTCACAGGTACCAATGGCTGACCTTCCTCACCAATCCCACTGATACAAACCCTTGAGCTCCCTCCCCAGCCCACCAGAGAGCACTGATAGGTGCCGCTCTTTTCCTCTTTAGATGTCCAACATCTAACAGCCTATGGCCTGGAGGGTTCCTTTCAAGAAGAAACAAAACCTAAGTTTGGGGATTGGAATGCAGTTCCCAGCCTGAAAGACCTGGGCGGGACTGGGGCTAAGGCTACAAAGTCCCAAGTTCCCATCCTCAGTGTAACACTTGCTAGTGGTAAGGCTGCCGCTTGGAGTCGTTGAAGTAGATAGGGGTTGGGAAGCCCATAGCGGATATGAAGATCATGGATGCCTCTCCTCACAGATAGTTCCCAGGACCCAGGAGAGCCAAGCCCAGCCTCCTGCCAAGACTTACCGGCTTACAGTGGGCGCCAGGCTCCTCAGACAGAGGGTGCAGATGGGCCCCGGACCCGGTGTCCTGTCTACATCTATAGCTGTTCTCTGGAAGCACTGAGGGAGCAAATGGTTGGGTTGCAGCCTCCTCAAGCACCACGAGATCTCATATTCCGGTGAGTGCACTCCATTGTACACTCTTGAATGAGCTCCTCCATTGTACACTTGGCTGGTGGAGGACTCTTGGCAATCCTCTACCAGCCAAGGCCTGGGTATACACTTAGGTGTAGACAGACTGTTGGTCATTCAGGAACTCAGCTTCTTAGCTGTATCCCCCAACAGATCACCAGGCACCCCTAATCACGAATGCATTTGCTAAGGCTCTCTACATTCCTCTGGAGTTTGAATGGCTGATAAGGCCAAGGTATCATTTAGGGGAGTCTGACAAGCTGTTTTCCCTCCCATTCCCAGGACTCAGTACCTGGACCACCCCTCCTCATCCTCAGCCTGGATGGAGCCCAGATACAAAGAGGCAGCCACCCACTGTGCCTTGCTGCAGGAGCATGCACAGCGGTGCTATGTCCGCGGTGAGCAGGAATATCATGCAAGGAAGGAGTGTGCCTGAGGGCGGAACTACAAGGGTTACAGGGTTGGGGCTGGAAGGACAATGACGGCTGACCGCTGTGGTCCATTCTATTTCCATTAGGGCTGTTCCGAAGCTTACAACAATCACAGAGAGTGGCCTGCCAAGATTTGCTGACAGCTGTAGATGCCTGCGAGGAGCTACTACAGGAAGTAGACATCACCTCTTTTCTGCTGGCACTGTGTGGCCATACTTGGGGTTTGCCTCATGCACCCCCAAGCCCTGGTCCTCTCAGTCCAGGGCCTTTCAGCAGTAGCATCGAAGAAGGACCAGAGCCCCGGGAACGAGCTATCCTAGTTTCTGAGTCCAGGTTAGGATTGTTCTTGAAGGTTGTTAAGCAGGGTTGCAGGAGACACATTGACCAAGTCCCTACAAGCAAGACCTTCCAGTCCAGAGAAGTACACCTGAGAAGCAGGTGCCTTGTCACTAGCTTCATTTTCAGTGCGTCTGCTTTGTCCCACTTGGCTTTGGCAACAGTCTCCCTCTCAGGCATGCCCCATCTCTTCTAACTTATGGTGTTCTGATTAGCTGAGTTAGGGCTAACCCATTCCCAGAGGTGAAAGCAGAAATTTTTCTGATGTCTTCCATAACCATCATGATTCCCCCAACTAATGGGAGTGTATCAGCTCAGCACAAAAGTACGTGTTGATTCCCGAGTTCCCACAGTGGGGCTCCACAGCTCCTTGCCGAAGGGAGGCTAGACGGAAGGACAAGGCAGGACGGTCGATGCACTGTTAGCTTCTACAGTGTGTTGCTGTTAAGAAAAGAGCAACTAGAATACTGAGGGTGTCCAGGACTCCACCCCAGGGCTCTGGAGCCACAGACTCCCCATTTCCATGACCCCCTCTCTTTCAACAAGCTTTGCTTCTCCTGGTCTCCATTTATACTGAATGGTGCTATCCTCCATTTGGTGATGGGAGTCAGAAGGGGGCACCCTGTCTCTAAGAAAGGTGGAGGTTAGAGCCCAGAGGGAGAGAGAGGGTTGAGTCCCCTCATCACCTCCCAAGCCATTGTTCTAGTACGCTCTAGAGAGAGACATTTTTGCTGCTCTAGCACTTGGTGGTTCTTGACAGTGATCTGCTTCTTCCGACCCCAGTATAGAGACTGAAGACCTCAGTGAGCCTGAGTTCCAGAGCACCCGGGTCCTTGGGATTCCAGACCCTGGTCCAGAGATTTCTCTGACAGATGTCTGCCAGTTTAGAGGAGAGGCACATGATGCCCTTCATGGCCTCATCCAGGTGGGAACTTGGTAGAGTCCTGCTTCTGCAGCCCTCAGCTTCTTCCCTGGGTTGAGGATGGTCATGTGTCCTGATCTAGGGAAAGGACTAGTGTCCTTTAAGGGTGGCTGACATCATAGCCTCCTTCTAAACCCACAACAGGAGAAGTTCCTGGAGATCAGTCACCTCCACTTCCGCACAGTGCCCTCCAATCCCCACTACTTCTTCTATTGCCCTCCATCCAGTAGGCGAGAGGTGAGAGTCTCTCTCTTCTTTTCCTTCCTCATGCCCCAACCCAGAGCCCCAGAGGAACACCCTAGCCCGTCTGAGTCCTTTTGAATCTTGGTTCTCTGACACCTGGATGTCTTGCTTTGATTACCTACCTGCCTTTTCCTCTCACAAGGATGAGGGACCTCAAGACACTGTAGACAGAAAAGTCAGTGACCTGGAGTTTTCAGAGGCTGAGCTCGTGGGAGAGGAAGGTGTGTGAGCAAGCGGGTCAAAGTAGAGTGGCTGTTTCACGCCAGGATTGAGTGGTCCCACTGCTTTCTCTGCTGTTGACCACATGTCTTGTGCTGCTAGGGGACACGTCTGCCTGCTGTGTGGTCACCGAAAGTGATCCAGAGCTGGAGGTGGAATACCGTGAGAGCCGGGAACCAGACCCGGGGCCTGCTGGGCTAGACTCCGCATCTCTGTCAGATGCAGACACTGTGAACCCCGATGAAGACTCCTTCAGTATCTTAGGGGGTGACTCACCCATTGGGCCTGACAGCCTCATGCATGACCTGCCACCCCTCTTCCTACATCTCACATGCTCTGTGCGGTTGCGTGGGCAGCACAGCTCAGTGCCTGTCTGCAGCCTGCCCACTTGCCTGGGTGAGTTTTGAGGAGCCAGGAGGAAGGCCTAAGGTCCCCATATGACTGGTTTGCCTGCCTGCCCTTGAGGAGAAGGCAGCGGAGAGCCTGGGAGAATAACTTAGTGTCACTTGGAACTCGGGAAGCTACACTTTTTCCAGGACATGCAGGAACCCCTGATTTTACTTCTCTCACAGGCCAGGTACTCTCCAGTCTAGAGGGACCCCCAATTGGAGGCCGAGTCCCCTTGAGGGACCTCAGTATCACTCTCGATGTCTTTGTGTTGACCTTGCCCCTGGAAGTGGAACTCCCCCCAGCCACGGACCCTCAGCACCACCGGTATGGCGGCAAGCTTGGCAGGCTCTGGGTCTTCGGGGAATAAGGAGACCTTGGGAAACCCTAGGAGGATAGTAGCTCCTGATCTTTGATTCTGCTCCCACCCTGCTTAGGTCGACATCTGAGAGCAGCACTTCATTCCCACGGTCCCCGGGGCAGCCATCATCTTTAAGGTCAGATGATGGCCTAGGGCCCCCACTACCACCCCAAGAAGAAGAGAGGTACATCCTTATCTCCCTCAGTATCTTACTCCCCCTCAGTTTCATTCTTGGGAAACTAGTTTATAAACATTTCTTCCACTTAGGCACCCAGGACTGTCCAATCTGGCCACACCCCACAGACTGGCTATTGAGAACACAATGAATGAGGTGAGAGCCTTCTCCCTTCAGGGTAAGCAGTAGCCTTCCAGCGCCGTACCTGACGTTATCCTAGGACTGAGGCAAAGCTCTCTTGGTCTGTAAGGCAGTCTATCTTCTGGTATCTTTTGGTTTGGGGTTGAAGATGTCCCACTAAGGACTTGCACCTGCATTCTGACTATAGATCCGCTGGTTGTTAGAAGATGAGATGGTAGGGGCACTCCGAAGAGGGGGCATGCCCCGGAGTGCTGCCCTACACCGAGCAGCTGCCCACATTCATAGCTCTTCAGGACGCTCTACCTGCCTTCGCCAAGCTCCCCCTCTGAGTTTTGTGTTTGGGCCAGAACGCTCCCTCACACAGTTCAAGGAGGTAAGCCGCTCTCAGAACACTTAATGCTTTCCTGGGGGCCCATCCCTCCTTGAATCCCAGAAAGAAAGACCCCATCTCTATTTGAATCCCCAGAATTTGATTTCTTGCCATATCATCTACCCCTCCCCCACTTGCCTGATAGCCCAGTTCCATGGACAGTAGACCCAACTTTCCACCTTGTTATTGGGCCTGCTGAACTTGGCCAAGTCACCTAACATTTTCTTACTTCAGCAGTGGTGATGTGGTGGTCAAAGTGTCAAATGAGAAATCCTGCCTAAACTATGATCTTGGCTCCTTCCCTAGGAGTTTCGACGCCTTCACCTCCCTGGCCATGTTCTCCTTGAGGATCCTGACAGTGGCTTCTTCTTTGTGGCAGCTGGCCAACAACCAGATGGACTCCATGGGGAGCCCCCTTCAGCGGCCTGGGCCTGGCACAGCCATGAAGACAAGGCTGAAGATGCTGAAGGGGAGGTAAGTCTGACTTGAGGACCAAGAGGTGTGGCAGTTGGCATGGAGCTAAATCTCAGTTCTGATTTCTACTCTTCAGGTCTTGATAGCCAGCCCCCAAGTCCCTGGCTCTCTGGAGGATTCTGAAGGCACCCCCCTCATCAGCCTGCCTGGCTTGTCACAGGGAGGTAAGAAGATAGGCAGCATAGTCTGGGGGCCATAGCTGTCTTTCCCAACTTCCATTTCTACTGGCAGATCCTCCACAGGATCCAGAGACACACCAGGCATTTCTCTTTCTCTGTATAGGCAGTCAGCCTGGGCCTACCCGGGGACTAAGCCTTATGTCCAGTCAAGGCAGTGTGGACTCAGACCACCTAGGTAAGGTCAGAGTGGGAGTGGAGGACCCCAGGTTGATGGTATATGGGCTTAGGACTGCATAGGGGAAGGTATCAGGGGACTTACTTAAAAGAGACTGTTAAGCCTGATGCTCTTGAGAATCAGAAGACTCAGGCTCAGCTAAAGATGGGATGGATGTGAGCACATTTGACACAGGTTACGATGGTGGCAGCAGTGGCTCAGACAGTGAGGGTCCCAGTGAGACCCTTGGTGAGAAAGCCCCCTTCACACTTCGGACTCCACCTGGACCAGTACCTCCACAGCCTTCATTCTCAGGCCTTCCTGGGCCCTCCCTGCCTGACTTCTGGCTCATCGCCAAGATACTGCAGGATCGTGTAGAAGTGTATGCTCATGCACGGTATGTAGAAGCCGTGGCCTGCACCCTAATGATTTCAGCTTCTTGTGCCTATTCACACCAGGCGGTGGCGGCACACACCTTTAACCCCAGCTCTTGAAAGACAGAGTTAGAAGAGGTCAACCTGATCTTTATTGTCTGTTTCAGATCACCAGAGCTACAGTGAACCCCTGTCTTTGGGGGGGATGGGGGCTGAGAGCTTTGGTAGGATCTTCTGAGACCCACTGCTGATCTTCCCACATCTTCTAGGAAAAGCACATCACTTAAATTTATATTATTTATTTATTCATTTGTTTTATGAGCTAGGACTGGCCTGGAACTTTTATAGACCATGCTGGCTTCAAATTCATAGAGTCCCACCTGCCTCTGCCTCCTGAATGCTGGGAGTAGAGGTGTGTGCCACCATGCCCGACACTCCTGACTGTCTCAGTGGGGTTGAAAAGCTGATGGGGATTATGTCATCTACCTGAGCCTTCAGAGCATCTACAGTTCACAAAAGTTTCAGAGGTTGATACTTAAAAAAATAAGAATGATGGCTGATAGTTAACAAGTGTATGTAACATGTAAGTGCCTGTCTAGCCTGTGCAGGGATCTACATAACACAAAATCTACAGTAGTATTGCCCTAACAGTGTGGGTGAGGAAACTCAGTACAGAAAATTAAATACTTGCCCAAGTCACAGTAAGTGACAGCCAGGACTCACTTAAATACAGGCATCTGTCTAAATACCTATTCTTAGAGGTGGCACAAGAGAAGGCCACATTTTGACCAAGCTTTAAGAATAAATAAGGAGCGTGCTGGATGCTGGTAGCCTCAATGTAGTTCCATGAGGAGCTGGCAAGGCAAGCATAGAGCTTAGGTCTCCAAACTGCTGGAGATGTCCGTGTTTTCCCTTTCCAGCAAAGTTTGCTTCTTTGTCCATATTTACCTCCTTTAGTATGGTTTCCTTTGGCCCAGCACCATGACCTTCCCTCCCACTTGGGACACCTAAACCTTCCTCCCACTGCAGTTCTCTGTCATATCCATCCTCCCTGCCTAGGAGCCTGATTCGGGAGGATGGCGGGCCTGGCACTGAGTGTCGCCACCTGCAGCAACTCCTGGTGAGGCGTGTTGGGGAGATCTGCAGAGAGGTCAACCAGGTAAGTCAGCCAGGGACAGGACTCAGACACTTGGCCAGAAGAGGACCGAGTTTCTAGGAACCAAACTTTTAGAACCTGGTGGTCTGTGTCAGACTTAACAATGCCAGAGACCTTTTCTTTGCACCCCAGGTTCTAGAAAACTGTTACTCTCTCATTCTCTACAACCTGGAAGGTTTTCTTTTCGTGCCAGTGACTCCTGAGATGTTTCCTGTCCTTCCGCTGTGCTAGCATCAAGAAATCATTGAGAACCAGACACAGGGACCCTGACTCTAGTGCTTTTGTAGAAGAGGCCATGTAGACATTGAACAACTAAAGTACATGGATGATTTCAGTGTCAGCTGTGGAGAATTATTCTGTGGAGAAAAGCAGAGGCTGCTGGGAGAGCACGTGACAGGGCTCTGACCCTGGAATATCTGGGAAGACTTCCTGGATAAAGCAGTTTTAATTGAGAACTAAAAGGTGGTGACCAGATTCTCTACTGGTACCTTCCATTACTGGTACCCTCATTGGTGGTACCCTCATTACTGGAACCCTTCATTGAGAGGTTCTTTAATTATTTGTTCACTTTTAGAAATTCAAAATTGTGTTTCTGACTCCCCAAGCTACCTGCCCCCCCATGGACCATTGTTCTCTATGTCTGCTTCTCTCCAGTCCAAACCCCCATATCACCTTTTTCTCCATGTAGACTGAACAATGTCTGAAACTATGGGTTCTGTGTCTCCTTGATGAGAAGCCTGTTCTTGGCTTTCACTTCTCAATGCCTAGAGGTAACCTTTCCATAGTTACCATCATAGGCTGTTGTCCACGTTGCGGCACGCAAGGCTGACCCAGTATTAAAGCAGATTGTCCTTGGCTGCCTCCTAGTCCTCAGTACATCCATGGACTTTTGTCTTTGATACAGTGTGTTATAGGTAGTCCAGGCTGGGCGCTCCTGGTATTCCTTTTGACCTTGGACCTCAGCAATAGTGGCCATTCTCTGTGGCCTTTCCTCTCCCACTTAGTAGGATGTATTTCAATTTTCTGACACCTTGCTCCTTCTCCTAGCGACTGCTCCTTCAGGACCTTCATGACAGTCACGTTTGTAACTCCCTCTTGGTGGCCGAGAGTGAAGAAGATCTCTGGCGCAGTGAGACGCCTTTCCATTCCCGTCAGCGGGCACCCCTGCCCAGTGATGGTATGATGCGGGCACCCCTGCCCAGTGGTGGTGTGATGCGGGCACCCCTGCCCAGTGATGTTTGATGCGGGCACCCCTGCCCAGTGATGTTTGATGCGGGCACCCCTGCCCAGTGATGTTTGATGTGGGCACCCCTGCCCAGTGATGTTTGATGCAAGCACAGCCAGGAGCCTCCCTCACAAAGCAGTGTCACTGCCTGCCCTTTTACCCATGCCTCATGTGAGAAGCAAGGCTAGAAAGATAGGATCCCTGCATTTGACTGCTGCTAGGTTGTCACTGAGTTTAAAGAAAGCAGTTCAGTGAGAGATGGAATAGAAGCAGATGAAAGGGCTGAGTGAAGGTGGATAGCTGGAGCAGAGAGCAACTGCTCTTTCAAGTAGATCGACAGAGAAAATGGATATATGACTGAAGGAAGGTAGGGGAAAGGGAAGACCTTCAAATGAGGTACAGAATTGAGCTTGCTTGAGTTTAGTAGGGAGAAAGCCGTACTTGAAGAATGTTGAAGACTGTTAGATAAAAGAGATGGTTAGCTCCAGGCTGTGACCCAGCTTCATAATGGCACACCTTTGCTTGTTCTTGCCTTAATACCCAAAATATTCATCTTAACCTGTAGCTGTTTTTTTTGTTTGTTTGTTTGTTTGTTTTTACTCTTTGGGGGCCCACCATCCAGCTCCCAAGTAAATACATGGAGACTTATTCTTACTTACAAATGCCCGACCTAAGCTTGACTTGTTTCTAGCCTGCTTTTCTAACTTAAATTATCTTGTTTCTCTTTAACTATATTTTGCCTCTGGGCTTTTTAACCTTTCTTTAGTCTATATATCTTTCTTTCCTTCTTACTCTGTGGCTGGCTGGATGACCAGGTTGCTGGCCTCTGGCATCCTCCTCTCCTCCTTTTCTCACACTTCCCCTTCCCTAGATTTCTCCTCCTATTTATTCTCTGCCCACCAGCCCTGCCTATTTCTTTCTCCTGCTTAGCTATTGGCCATTCAGCTCTTTATTAGACCAGTAAGGTGTTTTAGGCAGGCAAGTAACACAGCTTCACAGAGTAAAACAAATGCAACATAAAAGAATGCAATACATCTTTGCATCATTAAGCAAATTTTCCACAACATAAACAAATGTAACACATCTTAAACTAATATTCCACAACATTAACCCAGTAGGGGAATAGACAGGTGAGGAGTGTGACAGGGTGAGAAGTTGGCGGCCGGTTCTGCAGGGAGGAGACAGAGGGAGGAGTCTGAGACACTTTATAGAAAGTTGGTCTTCTGATTGGCTGTCCCTCCTGACATGCAGACATAGGGCTTCTTTGGGATTCCTGGGGTTTCTGGTCATGGGAAGGAAACACACTAATCTAATGGGGATAGTAATTAAAGCCTCAGCATTTGGGCTCCCTTTTCTTGCACCCCATAAGCACACATGCTAGCCCACAGAAGAGAAGCCCTGTCATGTCCTCTGCAGTTTTTCCTTCTGGTTTGAGAGGCCTTATTTTTAATATTCTCAACCTTTTTTTTTTACTATTGCTAGAGAAGGATTTCTCTCAGCATATCCTGGAATGTTTCCTGTATAGACGTAGAAATCCCATAATTAGCAGACTGCTTTGGTTTTTCTGGTAGTTTCTGCACATGAGACTAAGCCTAGACAACTAAGCAGTGCCACACCAGGACTCACAGCAGCCTGGATGGAAGACCAGTCAGAACCGAGGCAGGGGTCTTCCTTGTTTTAATGTCCACATAGTCTCTGAAGCCCGCAGGCCAGAATGTCCGGGTTCTGCATAGCATGCATGTTGCTGTCCCCTAACAGTGGTGTTTCTGGGAAATCAAACTGCTCCTTCACCTTTAAGAAAGCTCCTCATTCACCTGGAAACGTGACAAGGATCAAACAGGGCACTGAGCTGTGCCCATAACCCTTAATTACTATACCAGCCTTTGGGGTCTTTCCTTCAAAGCACAGGAGGGCTACCCCCACTCTGCAGCTAATGTGCACAGCATCCACACTTGTTACTCAGTGAGGTACTGCTACAGCTTTTGGTGACGCCAGGGGCTACTGTCATGTGTTATCATAAGCCAGAATCATTTGGTGTCGCCTTTAGGTTCCTTTCTTGATGTCCCTCCTTAACGCCTTCCAGTCTCCCGAAGACAGTCCCAGAAGCCTTGGCACCATAGCCTGGCCTTCTCAGAATGTGCTTGTGCCTAGCTCTTCCTTGCTCCCCATGTTTACCTTTCCTTAGGAGAATGTCAGGGGTGAAGGATCAGGAGGAAGAAGTCTAGGGTAAGGAGGCTGAGGCCTGGGTATACTGCTTGTCACCCATACTGCCCATCTCTGCAGATTATGCTGCCGATGAGAACTGTGCTCCCCGAGGATACCTAGCAGCCACAATGCAATTTGTCCCAGGCCATTTCTCCTGTGACGTTGTATGGGGAACTGTGATCCGAGTCCATTCACGCCTCAAGATGGGACCCAGCATGGGGGTTTCTCGGGGTATGTGATTGGCATGAGAGGGCGGGCGGGGTGATGTCAGAGATCTAGAGAAAGAAGTTTCTTCACCCCGTGTTACTATTCCAGCTATCCAGGCCCTGCGCTCTGTGCTCAATGCCTTCTCTGTAGTGAACCGGAAAAATATGTTTGTTTATCAAGAGCGAGCAACAAAGGCCGTGTACTATCTTCGGTACGTGAACCCTGAGAACATGAGTTACAGCTTGAGTCAGGGATGGCGTGGGAGGAGACATACCTAAACACCTTGCCTTTCTCTTCTAGGCTTCTAGAGACATCTTGCAATGACCGACCATGGGAAGGGGATTCTCTGCCCCCATCCCTAGCTTTGTCCCGAAGCCAAGAACCCATCTCCTCTGAGGATTCCTTGGTATGTGTCTTTCCACCATCTGTTTTCCCCAAGTACCCCTCACACTTTGCTTTTTGGAGCCAAACCCTGACCGTTGTTGTCCCTATAGGGTCCTCGTTCTCCCCTAGAAATGGCTTCCAGCCGCAGTCCTGATGCTGTTCGCCCTGTGGGCCAAGTAGACAGACATATCCAGCTGCTGGTGCATGGCGTAGGGCAGGCAGGTAAGGATTCTGATAAGTATTTCTTTCTTGTCTGCCCTGGGCTCTATCTTCCAGTGCTTGCTATGCTCTGGGCTTGGCTCGAGTAGGAGCCGGGTGAGACAAGATAACCCGATTGAGGTATAGTGTGGGAGGAGGAGCCAGACGGTCGCAGGATAGCTTCTGGGTCCACTGGCATGAGACCAGAGATGGACTGGGTGAAGATGATGGGATCAGTTGGGCTACATTGAAGCTGAGGTGTCCAGGTAATGTGGACCAGATCACAGGCTAAAACTTTCATACTGTCCTAGTTTCATTCTGTTGCTGTGAAAAAACACTAACTAAAGCAACTTAGGAGTTCATGTCAGCTTACAGGTTACATCATCAGTGGAAATCAGAGCAGGAGCCCAACAGTAACTTAACGCTGAATCCACAGAGAGCACTGGTGCTGGCTCACTTACCAGCTCATGCTTAACTAGCATTCTGGTGTTTTCCTCCATGACTCCCTGCCCAGAGGATGTCCTGGGTCCTCCTACAGTAATTACTAACCAAGACATTCTCCCACAGATATGCCCACAAACCAATCTGACCAGGGCAGTTCCCCAACTGAGACTTCATTCTCAGATGACTCTAGGCTATATCAAGTTGGCGGTTGGAGCTAGTTAGCTAGGACACTTCTCTTTGAGGAGTTTTACACAGCTCTGGGATTGGTGGTATTAAAATTACCATTCTTTGGGTAAGGACTTTGAGGATCTTAGGTAAAATTTATGTGTCCAGAATCATGTTGGGCAGGCTGACAAAACAAGAATTTTGCTGGTTCTGTTTAGCTGCCATGTATGGTTATATCCAGTCCCATTATTGTGGTCAGGGGCTTAAGACCTGGACTCAGAATGGCTGAATCCTCTAACGATATCCCCCACCTTTCTAACATGGCTCTGTCAAGGTCCTGAAATCACAGATGAATTGGTGAGGGTTCTGCGTCGGCGTCTGGATGAGGCCACACTGGATGTCATCACAGTCATGCTGGTTCGGAACTGCAAGCTGACCCCAGCTGATGTAGAGGTCAGCTGCCTCTCTGACATCCTTTGTAGATCCAGCTACGGGTGTGCCGGGGATGAGTAGTCAAGAATCCATGCCTTCAGCTCTGTCTCTTCGCAGTTCATCCAACCTCCTGGAAGCCTCCCCTCAGAGGTGCTGCATCTGGCCCTGCCCCCATCCTGCAGACCCTGGCTTCCCGCCCTGGCCTGGTACCTCCGTCAGAACTTACTCACCTTCCTGCACTCACCCAAGTACACAGACAGCAATAGCCGGAACCACTTCCAGGTGAGATTGCCCTACCCGTCCACATTCGGTACTCTGTTCCCTGCACACCAGACTATAACTTTTCTACAGATACTTCCATCTCTGGTTTTGCCCATGGCCTGTGTACATCCGCCTGCCTATGTCTCCCTGAGCTCCCATGCATGCTTGTACCCTCTTCCCCACTTAGCGCTCATGGCTGTTCTCTCCCCAGCATCCACTCCCACCACAGGGCGGCCTCCCTGACTTGGACATCTACTTGTATAACAAACCTGGTGGACAGGGCACTGGTGGCAAAGGTAAATTGCTGGGCTTAGGCCTTCGACTACAGGCAGGTGTGAGCAAGGGTTTTTACACCTTCAGGCCAAGGAGCCTTGCTGCTGAGGAGGGGCCTGGGAGGGACTGTGTGCCTATGCTAGATCTGAGCCTTCCTACGGATTTCTCTACAGGAGTTGCCTGCATCACTCTAGCCTTTGTGGAAGAAGGAGGAGCCCCCATCTCATTAGCATTGTGGCCCCCCTCCTCTCCAGGGCCTCCAGACCCTCTACGAGAGGAAGAATTTGAGCAGCTGACTCAGGTCATTCGCTGCCCAAACATGTTAGACAGTTCTTCCGGTAAGACAGCCTGCTGAGGTGGAGTGTTCCCTCAGTGCTGTGAGGCAGGAGTGGGGCTAGGGTGGAATCCACCACAAGTGACCTCCAGCTTTCTCCTCCAGCTCAGGATGGGTCCCCACAGCTTCGACTGGATGTGTGGGAAAAGGGGAACATTAGCATCGTGCAGCTGGAGGAGAAGCTCCGGGCTGCAGCTCGCCAGGCCCTGGCTGACGCCATCATGGAGCTGAGACTGCTGCCAGCTTCACTATGTACAGAAGACATACCTCCAGGTATGCAGATCAAGAGCCCTACTCCTATGCTGAATCCAGAGAAAGTCAGAAATCAAGGCAGAACCATGCAGTGGACAAGGGTGCAGACATGAGGTTCAGAGAAACAAACAGAAGCCCATCACCTTGTCTGTGCATCCTCAAGGTGAGGCAGTGGCAGAAGTGTATACACTCAGCTGCTCTGCCCCCAGCACACACCTGAGGAGGAAGATACCCTCAGGAGCTCATCTCTCAAGCATGTGCAGCTACACACCGTCAGTTTTGCCAGGCTAGGGGTGAGCTTTTCTATAAAGAGAGTCAGTGATGGGAGCCTGCAGTGTTTGGTGTCCACAGGAAGTCTCAGGAGCAGGCCATTGGAAACTAAGAGCCCTGCCTGCCGCGCTAGCACCTTTCCCTCTACCGCTGTGTCTGGGGAGCCTGTGACTCCACCCAGCAAAGCTGGCCGCCGAAGCTTCTGGGATATGCTGGTAATGGAAGGAAGTGGTGAAGCTGGCTTCTAACTGCTTGCCTCCTGGCTGCTCCAACCCTCTCCCCCACAACCCTGTCACTGGTCTTTTGAGATAAAACTGCTCTGTCCTTTGGATAGGAGCTTGCAAAACATATAAGGTTCCCCTTGCTAGAGAGTCCCAGCTTATCAACTGCCTTTATGTTTCAAATGGGAGCCCTCTAAGCAATAGCACTTTTACCCACAAGTAAGATGAGTCAGGAAAGTTAAGTAACCTGCCCAGACCTTAGTTAACTGTTGACCCCAGGACTGAGCCTCAGTCCTCTAACCCCTCTAGGCTCATTTCTGCTCCACAGTGCCCCCATCTTCCCTTTCTTCTTCCTAATGGCCAGTCCTCACTCCCTGCATTGTTGCTAGAGTAAAACAGAAGGTGGAGATTTGGGATCCCCCAAAACAACTGATGATATTGTCCTGGATCGCCCAGAAGATACTCGGGGTCGGAGACGTCATAAAACAGAGAACGTTCGGACCCCAGGTGGATCTGAGCGGGCACCAGGCCCAGATTCCGGAGCCCAGAGACAAAGGTATGTGTGTGGTGTGGTGTGGTGTGGTGTGGTATGGTGTGGTGTGGTATGGTATGGTATGGTGTGCTATGTTGTGTGGTGTAGTGTTTGTGGTGTGTGTGGTGTGGTTGGTATGGTATGTGTGGTGTATGGTGTGTGGTATAGTATGGTGTGATGTGTGGTGTGGTTTGGTGTGGTATGGCGTTTGTTGTATGTATGGTATAGTGTGATATGTGGGGTGTGTGGGGTACAGTGTGGTTTGTGTGTGGTGTGGTGTGGTGTGTGTGTGTGTGGTGTGTGGTGTGTGTGTGTGTAGTGTGGTGTCAGGGCGTGTCCAGGTGTGAAGTCCCTGAATGGTGCTGGTACCCATGTGTCCCGTGAGTGTAGCATTCTAATCCCTACTCTGCCTTTAGACGCCGGACAACACAGCTAGAGGAGGGCGAGGTCGGGACTCTGCACCCTGTGTTTGCTCGCGTCATTCAGCGCTGGATGGGATTTATGGTTCAGATTGGTGAGACCCCGGTTCCTCTCCCATTCCTCAGTGCTTGGCCTGCTTTCCATCCTGCAGCCCAACAGTGGCGTCTGTTTTCCAGGGTGTGCCTCGGTGTCCAGGAGCTCCACGCACATGGTGTCCCGGTTCCTTCTTCCATCCATCCTGTCAGAGTTCACTGCTCTAGCCATCTCAATGGCTGGAGACACCAGTGTCCGTGTCTTTGAGCAGCATTTGTGAGTTTGAGACCTGGTAGGATTGAAATGGCCTTCCCCAGAGCCCTAAAAGCTGGCAACTGGAGTAAGCCAAACCATTAGGCACTGGGCTAGGAGAGGTGGGCACAAGGCCTCAAGAAGTACAGGCTGGACCAGAGAATGGGGCCAGGAATAGTTTCCCTCTTACCCATTCCTTCCTCCTAACAGAGGTTCCGAGCCGGATACGTTCAGCCCTTGTTCCCCAGGGCAGCTGGGCCCAGCCCCCCGCCCAGCAGTGGAGCGGCACCTGCTTCTTCTGGGAAGGAACTTCGCACAGTGGAGGAGACCAACCCAGCAGGGTGAGGGTGGGGGTGAGGCCCTGCACGGGGAGGGTAGGATGGGGGCTCAGCCCTCAGCCCCCATCGTCCCCTCCCCTCCCTGTAGCTGCCAAAGCTGTGCAGCGCTTTGAGTCAGGAGGAGATGGAAGCCCAGGGCGAGGTGCTCCCCGGCAAAGGCTCTTACTGCTAGAGGTCATAGACAAGAAGGTAAGTGTGTGGTCAAGGGCTGGGCTAGGGAAGAGTTCTGTAACCTCACTAATCCTGACCCCTATCTCTAGCTACAGCTGCTGACTTACAACTGGGCTCCAGACCTGGGTGCGGCATTAGGTCGAGCTCTGATCCGCCTTGTGCAGTGGCAGAACGCACGAGCCCATCTCATCTTCTGTCTGCTCAGCCAGAAGCTCGGGCTCTTCCATCACTGTGCCCAGTTGGATTTTCCTGTGAGAGATGGAAAGGTACCTACTGCCTAGCTCCCACTGCTGGTTCTGGCCGCTGAGTGGCAGTTAAAAGAAGCAGGGAAAGGGAGACAGGCTGGGGACAGAGGTGGTACCAGAGGAAACCCTGATGTGGGAGGAAGGGTTCAAGGTCAAAAGGGCTTGAGCTGGATGTGATCCTCCATCCCTCTCAGGAGCCAAACCCATTCTTGCTGCCGACCATGGACGTGGAGACCCTCATCCGGAACGCAAGCCCTCCACTGAGTCGCGAACAGGGCCGGCTCAGTGGGTCCTCTCGTGGTGGAGGTCCCCTTCCCCTGGATACATTTCCCTTTGATGAAGCCCTGAGGGACATCACAGCTGCTCGCCCCAGCTCCACGGTTGGTCCTGTGCCCAGACCTCCAGATCCTGTCACCTACCATGGGCAGCAGTTCTTAGAAATCAAGATGACAGAGCGAAAAGGTGAGGAATGTGGACCAGGTGGGCCAGGCGATGGGGAAGGATCCTGTGGAGACTGGAAGGGAGAGGAGGTCGGCTGCCAAGGCTTCTACTGATGCCTCCCACCCTCAGAGCTGGAGCGCCAGATGAAGATGGAGAACCTGTTTGTAACATGGCAACAGCGGTCTGCGCCAGCCAGCATGCCCATCAGTGTGAGTAGCCCCCTCTGCGTTCTCCATCAACACCTCTGACCCTTCCTTGGCCACTGTCCCACTGCTACTGCCCTGTGTCCCCAGGCTGGGGAGCTGGAGACCCTGAAGCAGTCATCCCGCTTGGTGCATTATTGTGCGACAGCTCTGCTCTTTGACCCGGCTGCCTGGCTGCATGGACCCCCAGAGACTTCTGTGCCTGCGGAGGGGCAGGTGAGCCCTAGCTTTCTCCTCAGAGACCCATGCCCAGCAGTGACCTGCACTTTATCCCTACAGTGTGGTCAGTAGATAAGAGCCTTAATTTCCATTCCTGCAGCGGCGACATCGCCCTGAGTCAGGATCTGGGGGTCGAGAGGGTCCCACAAGCTGCGAATCCTTGGATGTGCCTCCCCCAGTAGCCCGAGAGGAGCTATGGCTGAAGGAGCTGAGCTTGGCCTTCCTGCAGCAATATGTGCAGTATCTACAGAGCATCGGCTTTGTGCTGGTCCCGCTTCGACCCCCATCACCTACCCGCAGGTGAATCTGGTCCTTCCCCAAACACTTAACCCCCATGAGTGAGACCCCACAGCCTTCCTTTCTTCATATGGCTCCTGCCTTGACAGCTCAGGCATAGTACATGTTTACCTTAGCTCACCACACTGGTACACATGTATGAAGACCTTAGAAACATTTCATGTCCTACTGCATGTCCTATAAACCTCATGCAGTTTGTAAAACTCACAAACACATGCACAGACTGCATGTTCTCATCAGGCTGTGCCCACCCACACCTCATTCTTTTACATGTCTGCATATATCCATCCATCCATGCAGTTCTCACATTCATGCCTAAGCTTTTGAATCTGAGTCTTACTGATTCCTGTGTTGGTCTTCGTGTTAACCTTGGTCCATTTTCACAAGGCACTGTGCACTGGTCCTACTTGTGCCCCTGGCTGTGGCCTGTTCTTAGTCATGCTCAACTCTGGTTAGTACTAACAGCCTTGAGTGCTGGAAGAAGCCAGTTGTCTCTCAGTCACTACATAACATCAACACTAAGCCTGGCAATTCTGTAACAACCTTTCTTGTCTTGGGCCAGATTCAGAGCCTGTATTTTTGGGTTTAATTTTTTTTTGTGTGTGTGTGTGTACACAAAGACTAGCATGACCTTATTCAAGGGTGCTTAGTCCAGCTTAATGAACCCCGGTGTCCTTGAGTGCTGACAGAGAAACACTGACTGCACAAATTTAGCTGGTATTTTCAGATCAGACCATGCAGCTTGAGCAGACACAGCAAGAGTGAGGATCCTGATAGAACTTACATGAGTGACTTCAGTACATCTGCAGATGACCTGTCTTGTTCTCAGGTGGCCAATGAGGAAAAATCATGGTTTTTTTTTTTTTTTAGACAGAGTTTCTCTGTAGCTTTTGAGCCTGTCCTGGCTGACCTCAAACTCACAGAGATCCACCAGTCTCTGGCTCCCGAATGCTGGGATTAAAGGCGTGCACCACCACCGCCTGGCCTTGACACTAATTTTTTAAAAAATGTTTCTAGAACATAGTTTAAAGTCAAGCATTCCTTTCTCAGCAGTTTCAGTGATGGCTCAGCCTAATAGTACTTCCTTGAGGATTAAGCAGAACATTTCTACCAGAAAGCCACTTCCATGGCGAAGATGCCCCAAGCAGCACCCACTGCAGATGGTAGATAGTGGCTGAACTGCCAGTGTTCTCAATGGGGTACTGAGTTTACTGACCCTAAGGGAATCCTCCACACACTGGTTCAAGGCTGGTAAGCCCCTAACTTGTCCCCCACTTCCCTTTCTTCAAGCATTGCCACTCCATTACCACCTACCAACACGGGCCTGGCATTTCTGCTCCTTGAAGCCACAGATGGTACCCACCATCTCCTTCAGACTTTTCAAAGTCCTTCCCTGCTTCTCATTCTCCTTTACTCTGAGTTAAGAACGAGAAGGAACTGGAGAGATGGCTCAGTAGTTTTTGCTGCCTTCCACAAGGCCCAGGTTCAGTTCCCAGTACCACATTAGACAACTTACAACAACTCCAGTTCTAGGGAATCTGTTGCCCTCTTCTGGCCTTCACAAGCAAGTGCAGACTTATCACATGCATATACTCACACACATACACAAAACATATGAACTTAAAAAAATTAAAGATCAAGAACGGTGGGGCTGCCATTCCCCAATTAAAAGAAAACTGCCTTTCCCTCTTAGAGGACCCATCCAGCATCTCCTAGTAAGGTTTCAAACATGCCTCATCTTCTCCCTCCCCTCTGCAGATCTCTCTCCCAGGTGATGAAGAAAGATGCCTGGTCTCCTCCCAGCCCTGCACCCACCCTGAACATAGCTTATTTGCCAGACAGCAGCAGCTGCCCTGCAGTCTGGACGTGGACTCTAGCCCCAGCCATGCTTACTGAGGCACTCAGAGCAAGTCATCCTTCCTCAGGCCTGACTCTTGCCTGTAAAACAGGACCATGTGAGATGCCCTGGCACCAGAACTTTCAGTCCCTGGCCTGCCTCACTCAGCCTCTGTCTCTCTTCCTTCTCTGCAGCACCAGCCGGCTACGGGCTATGGCTGTCCTTGGAACAGAGGGTCGCGGCTCCTTCTCCTTCACTAAAGCCAAGACTGAGGGGAGCCCTAAGGTAACTCATTGTCACATGATGGTAAAGTCAGCAATGGCCTGAGTTATGTTCCCATCTGTACCCAAAGTCAGTGACTGGTTAACTTACTGATTGGCTGATCCTAGACTACCAGTACTAAAACCTGTACTGATTGGCTGATTCCTAAACTACCAGTACTATAGCCTGTGCTGATTGGCTGATTCCTAGACTATCAGTACTAAAACCTATACTGATTGGCTGATTCCTAGACTACCAGTACTAAAACCTATACTGATTGGCTGATTCCTAGACTATCAGTACTAAAGCCTGTACCGATTGGCTGATAGACTACCAGTACTAAACCCTGTACTGATTAGCTGATTCCTAGACTGCCTGTACTGATTGGCTGATCCTAGACTACCAGTACTAAACCCTGTACTGATTGGCTGATCCTAGACTAGGATTCCGATGTGTTGGCTCGAGGCTGGTAAGTCCTTAGCACATGTCCCCTTTTTCTTTCTTCAGAGCACTGGCACCCCAGCCACTACCTACCACCTGCAACGGGCACTGCCTGGGGGCATCATCCTCATGGAGCTGACATTCCAGGTGAGAATGGGGAACACTGAGTGGGAGAGCTCCCCCTTCCTCTCATACCCCCCTCATCTCATCTCACCCTCTCTTCAGGGCTGTTACTTCTGTGTCAAACAGTTTGCTCTGGAATGTTCCAGAATTCCAATGGGACAGGCTGTCAACTCTCAGGTATGTGATGGGGACAGGGTAATGTGGAGTGGACAGAGAACTCAAGTACACTCATTGCCACACCATTGTATGGTGGGCCCTATGGTTTCATGACCCTTGTAGTGGACGTAGTGCTGACCGCACCATTCTCCTGTCTGACCCTGGGAAATCCAAAGCTACATTCAGCTGTAGCACAAAGGCTACAGAAATGGTCCTGCCCTGTGCCAGCACATGTATGTAATGTGACACATCAGGTCAGTGCCATGCAAGACCTGGTCTGCTGCAAACTGGGGACAGTTGACATTGCCAGTGTAGTCACCAATACTGGCACTTGATCATTGTTATGTCCTGTCAGTCTGCCTCAAGGCAGGCCCTTGATACCCTGGAGGGAAGCAGTCAGGGGTGTGCAGTTAGTCTAGCAGCAAGCAAGGTCAGCAACCTGAAGCCCTGGCTTGCTTGGTTTTACTCTTTGGGTTGCCAGAAATGTCACGACAGGGCTCATACCTTGTCATAAGTTCACATGTACCTCTAAGAATAGGATCTAGTGGGACCCAGTGCAGTCAAGACTGCCTCCTCTCTATTGTGGGAACCCCCATGCCTGGATGATTCAAACCAAACCCCAGATGGTTGCCTTTGCTTTGAACATTGAGCATAGATACGTGGTCACGGTAGGTCACAGGGTAATACAACCTAGAAAAGCATAGTGCAGGAACCTTCCTGGACCAGAGTGCTCAAATGGAAGCTTTGGTTAGCAGGCCCTCACTCACACTTTTCTGAGGGGTTGGAGGTCTTCCTCCTAACTGCCTCTGGCTGCCTGTTACCTGATTTCCAGAGATGCCTAGGCTCTCTCTAATCTCTAACCTTGCTCAGGCTTCTGAGTTTGTGTTTTTTGAGAAAGGTCTTATATAGCCCAAGCTGTCCTGGGCTCACTGTGTAGCCAAAGATGACTCTACTCCTTACCCTCCTCTCTCCACCTCCCAACTGCTAGGATTCACAGGCCATGAGGAGGGAAGAACTGATCTTGTACAAGTGTCTAAATTGCTTTAGGATGCCATTGTTTGTTAAATACCCTCTCTGTGTATGAGAAATAAGAAATAGTTTATCCTAGGCAGGTGCTAAGCCTGAAGGTCACAGAAATTAAGTACTTTTGTTCTGGGATACACAACTCATCAATGGCAGACTTGGTTGAAATCTAGGTTTCTGTACACTGATCTCAGCCTTACCTATTTCGGCTCATCACACTGCCCCTGACTGAGATCTGTGCATTATCTCCAAGGTAGGTCAGGAAGCTGGCACCTAGAAAGACTGGTTTACCAGGACCACACAGTCTGCCCCCTTCTAGTGTTTGTTTGCTTTTCTATCAACTAATGCTCCCAAGGGTGTCCAGATGAAGTCTGCCATTCCAGCAGCACACACCCTGTTGTTAATACCGTTGGTGGAGCAGTCCATGAAGAAAGGGCTTTGCCTTATCTCTACCTCGTTCCCTCTCTCTCTTCCGTATACTACCAGTTCATTCAGCCGGGTAGTCTCAGAGGCAGAGGAGGCCTACCCTGGCCTGGCCTTGCGTATCCCAGGGGAAGCTTTTTAGTGAACAGTAGTGTTGGGTGTCAGGCAGATGAGGTTCCAGGCCGAGGGTTCGTAGGTACGGAGTGCAGAGGAGAGAGAGTACTGTCCTTGGGAAAGGCAGGTGAAGACTTTCTGATAGATGAACATCTGGCTTTCCCTGACCTCCACCTGATGTTCTGTATCTTCTAGTGCTTTGTAATTATTTATTCCACGTATTGTCTATTGTCCCCATCCAGCTAACTTTTATAAGCTTCTTGAAGGCAAGATTCTGTGTCTGTTTCCCTACATTTAGAATGGTCACTGGCAAATACACGGGAGACCATCAGTCAGCCTCTGCTGCATTGCTGAATCTGTGTCAGACTTGAATTAGCTACCCGAGTGGCCCCGGATCCATATAACCAGGGAAAAACACAGAGTATTAAGGGGAAGGTTCCCCATAGAAGCTGTTCTGGCGGAGGGAGTTCTGGGTCCACAGCAACAGGAAGCACTGCCAAACTTCTTCTCTGCCAAGGAGGGAAAAATGGATTGGACAGTGTGTGCTCCCATACCCTAACCCCAGCTCCTCCTCCTCCTGTCTCTCCCCAGTTGTCCATGCTCTTCACAGAGGAGTGTGACAAGGTCCGTGATCTGATGCACGTGCACTCCTTCAGCTATGACTTCCACCTGCGCCTCGTGCACCAGCATGTGCTCGGTGCCCACCTAGTGCTGCGCCATGGCTACCACCTCACTACCTTCCTGCAGCATTTCCTGGCCCACCACCCTGATGGACCCCACTTTGGCCGCAATCACATTTACCAAGGTCAGTGCCCAAGGGCAAGCCAATGAGGCTAAAATTGGGCAACCACATGGCCAGGCCTAGCCTGGTAAGACCATGAATTGCTCATTTCCCTTGTACCATGTCCATTCATTCGGCCTTTGTCTTTTAAGTTTTTCACAGCTGGTTTCACACCAGAATGAAGGTCCTGTGTCCGGAGTTACCCTGCCCTCTCTTCTGGGCATTTTATCCCATCTCAACAACATTCCACAGGACCTTGGGAGCTCCCCAAGGAAGCAAAACCTTAGTATTCCCATCCTCTGGCCTCCTCCCCCACCAGCCCAGCTTGCTTACCCCAGACTTAGTGTCTGTTTTTCCTGTAACTTGCCTCATAGGGACATTGGAGCTCCCCACCCCACTCATTGCTGCCCACCAGCTGTACAACTATGTGGCCGACCATGCCAGCTCTTACCACATGAAGCCATTGCGAATGGCCCGGCCCGGTGGCCCAGAACATAATGAATATGCTCTGGTGTCAGCATGGCACAGGTAAAGAAAGCTAGGAGGCAGCTTCCAGCACACACCTGGTAGGGCTGAGCTTGGGGCCACAGTTGGAGTAGGAAGATATGTTTTCTTGGGTACAAGGGTTGGGACTGGTTTCATTAGAGCCTCGGAATTGACATCTCCCCACCCCAACTCCACAGCTCTGGCTCCTATCTGGACTCTGAGGGACTTCGCCATCAGGATGACTTTGATGTGTCTCTGCTTGTCTGTCACTCTGCTGCTCCCTTTGAGGAGCAAGGAGAAGCTGAGCGACATGTTCTGAGGTCAGATCTCTTATCTCAAATGTACCCATTTCTCAGATTGCCGTCTGCTCCTATCCAGAAGTCTGTGGCTGTGACGCTCTCCCACTCTCCTGCCCCTTCCCTTCCCTAGGCTTCAGTTCTTCGTGGTGCTCACCAGCCAACGAGAACTCTTCCCAAGACTCACTGCTGACATGCGCAGATTCCGGAAACCATCCAGGCTTCCTCCTGAGCCAGAGGCTCCTGGGAGCTTGGTTGGTAGCCCTGGGGAGGCATCAGGGATTATGCTGACCCCAGGGCCAGCTCCTCTGTTCCCGCCACTGGCCACAGAAGTGGGTATGGCCCGGGCACGTCTGGCTCAGCTGGTTAGGTTGGCTGGTGGGCATTGCCGGCGGGATACCCTCTGGAAGCGCCTATTCTTGCTGGAGCCAGCAGGGCCTGACCGGCTAAGACTAGGGGGGCGCCTGGCCCTGGCAGAGCTGGAGGAGCTCCTGGAGGCAGTCCACGCCAAGTCCATTGCAGACATTGACCCCCAGCTGGTAAGAGACCTGACTCCACAAGGGCCAGCATCGCTTTCAGCATTCCATAGGTGACTCGGTGGGAGGGAAGGAATCTTGGGTGACTCTGGGAGTGGTTTGCTCAGGGCTGTGACCCCTCCCCAGGACTGCTTCCTGTCCATGACGGTCTCCTGGTACCAGAGCCTCATCAAAGTTCTCCTGAGTCGATTCCCCCAAAGCTGCCGCCATTTTCAGAGCCCGGACATGGGAACCCAGTACCTGGTGAGTCCTGTTGTCCTCACTCTATAGAGAAAAGCCGCAGAAATCCTCATCTGACATTACAGAACCATTCAGGGAGCCCATGCTTAGCAAACAAGCTCTGCCTTGTGTTGTTGTCTTGCTGGAGTTGGACCATACTGATAGCCTTTAAAACCTCTGAGCAGTGGGTAGTGAGCCTGAGTGCATAATTGCTGGGAAGTGACATGCCTTGGCTTGAGGTCCCAGACAAGGCGTGGGGTTGATGCCTACACCAAGTGTGGCACTTGGCCCACTGAAACACAGGTGCTCATCCTCTACCACTGTCTGGGGATCTGCGTCTCAGCAATATCCCAGAAGTTCTGTGCACGCTGGCATGAAGGCACAGCTGTGAAGGACAGGAAGCAAGAAAGTGACAGCGATGAGTGTGTGCATGGTAAAGATTTGTCTCTGGTATACCACAGGTCATCCAGAGAAGCCAAGGCTACAGTGGGGCAGGCAGAGGGGTGTTTGGGGTACCAGTGATGGGAGCACTGAAGCTGGAGTGGGACAGAAGAAGGGTGATGAGTTCTTGGGGCAAGTTGAGTCTGTCATCCAGGAGGTGTGTGGACATATGGGATCAAGAGAGAGAGAGAGGCCACAGCCACGTTAGTAGGTGGTACAGAAACCCCAAGGAGAAATCAGAGCTAAGTGCTAGGAGCAGCCAACGTCAAGAGGCTATAGGAGACCTGGAACTGCCAGAGGGTTGTGCCAGGTGTCTAGAACTGCCCTTCCTGATTGGCTTCCCTGCCATGTCCTCTAGAAGATCCTGACAGGCAGGGTTGAGGCCCAGTGTGGCAATACCATCCTGAGTGACCCAGGCTCACAGATAGGCTCAGACGTGTGACAAAAGGAGCCTCACCCTCCTGCCTCTACAAGAAGCCCTGCAGAGGGTTCACACCCACTGGTGAGACAAGCCTCACCCCCTCTTTTGTATCTGTTGCTTCAGGTTGTGCTGAATCAGAAGTTCACCGACTGTTTTGTGTTAGTGTTTCTGGACTCACACTTGGGAAAGACGGTGAGAACAAAGGGCAAGGGACTTCACAGAAGCTGTACCCCAAGTACACGAGTCAGCCCTCTAAGAGTAGGCTCCCTCCTTCTGCAGCTAGCTCTCTGTCCTCCCCACGCGCCTCTAACCACTGCACCTCTGTCTTGTTCCCCACAGTCTCTGACGGTGGTTTTCCGAGAACCCTTCCCGGTGCAGCCCCAGGACAGTGAGAGCCCCCCAGCCCAGCTGGTCTCTACCTATCACCACTTGGAATCTGTCATCAACACAGCCTGTTTCACCCTCTGGACCCGCCTCCTCTGAGAAAGTGAACTACTGACTTCATTGGTTGAACTGTGGATCTATAAACATGCCATTTGAGGCACGACAGATGGGCATTTATGAACCCCAAGTCCTCAGACACAGTGACAGCAAGGATTGTGACCGTGTCTGGGGAACTGCTGCTACAGTCTGGCAACAGGGACCACCCTCCTTCCTGCCCAGCTGGTGGGGCCCCAGAGAGCTTCATGTGAACTGGCAAGCACTCACCCCTTAGAGCACCTGACTCAGAGTTTGTCACTGTGTGCGGCCTGCATCCTTGGCCCTCTGGTCTTTGCTCTCACTTGGCCATCACTGTTGAACATTACTCTTGTGATAAGACACTGGCTCTAATCTTGGCCCTGCCTCTCAGGCACCTGTGACCAGAGTTTACCTCCCACCCCCACTGGACCTTTGGTTCCTTGTCTGTAGATAAGGAGGGCCGAGAAGCTCTGTGTGTACACAGCAACCCTGGCACCGACTGGAGGATTTGAGCTTTAGCTGTGTGTCCCTTCTCAGTAGGAGGGAATTAACCCAGAGACATTGAAGCATTCGACACTATGTGTCCCCCGACCCTGTAATATACACATGAAAATGCCCAGTGCGTCTTTAATTCAGAGAAGCCTCAGGACCCTCACCTGCTGCCCCAGGGCAGCATGCAGGTGTCTGTCAAATCCTACTGGCCGCTCCGTGGGTGGCCCCATCTGTCCCAGTATGAGCGTAGCCAGCTCAGACCCTCCACCGTGTCTCCTGCAATGAAAGAGAGGTAATAACATCTCAACCCATAAGGAAAGGACAGCCCCCGTCCAACATCCATCCCTCCAATGACCACTTCCCCAAGCTACCAGGAGCCTCACCTTGAGGCCGATACTCGCAGCCCACAAATCCTTGGTAACCTTCATCTTCTAGCAGCTGGAACAGGTAAGAAAAGTCCAGCTCTCCTGAGCTGCCTGGCTCCCCTCGGTCTGGGACCTGTGCCACCTGCACATGCCCTGGAAACAGATGACAAGGGACAAGGGATGAGAAAGGAAGCAATCATAAGAAACAGCATCAGGCCAGGAGGGAGCTTGGTAGGGGAGCCCTCACCAACAATGGGCAGGAACTTCCTGATATTTCCTGTCAGATTCCCATCCATGATCTGCCAGTGGAATACATCCTGGGAAAGAGAACGCCAAGCCCTCAGGCGTCTGCCACAGCTCTCCCCAGACTGGAAGACTGGGACCTGGAGAAGCACACGTCTTCCACTCACCATTTGCAACTGAAGATTGGGTCTCCCAACCTTCTGCAAGATGGCTGCCGCTGTGGGGGAAAGCCAGGAAGAAAGCCATGAGGCTTTGGAACGTGTGAATTAAAGAATAGAGGGTGGCACAGGACTAGAGTCCTACCCTGCTGGGGCGTATCCAGGAAGTACTGGGGGTCCGTGATTCGGGTGTTAATGGGCTCCAGCAGTCCCACGAGGTTCTCCTAGAACCATGTTGGAGGCTGTCAAGGATCATTGGTAAACAACCTCATCTGTTCCTCTGAACTGTGCTCTTGCTCAGCTTTGTACCTTACCCACTGTGCCCAGTCCCCATCGTGTACCCCCTTACTCTCTCACACATTAGCTGTGTTTTTGCCTCTTACCTGAGCCAAAACCCCAGCTGCATGCCTCAGGTTCTCCAGAAACACTGTCTCCATCTCCACCTTGACTGCTGCTCGGTCAGCCCCGAGGGGTACTCGGCCAGCCATCAAGTGGATCCTGTAGAGAAGGTTGTGGGGAGGGCTCATGCCCTCAAGTCCCTGTGTGTCTTCTGGGTGCTCTCTGACTGTACCAGCCTCCCCCATCACCCAGGTCTTCAGACCATTTAAGGCATATGCCCAGACATCCCAGCAGCCTCCACAGCTGCGTGTCAGCCCAAGGCAAGTCGCCCATGTCCTCTTCCAGTCAGCCCATCGGGGCCTTGCCTATCTCTGATTCCCTCCTGGACTCCTAACCTCTCCTTTCCCTTGTTCAGCGCAGCTCATAACATGCCTAAGGCTCACTTTCTTTTTTTCCACATTTTTAAAATTTATTTGTGTACGAGCGTCTTGCTTGCATGTATCTGTGTGTACCGTGTGTGCCTGGTGCTCTTGGGGGTCAGAAGGTGTTGGCTGCCCTGTCACTTGATTGTGAGCTGCCATGTGGGTACCGGCAACCCAGCCCAGGTCCTCTGCAAGAGAACAAGTGCTCTTAACTGCTGAGCCATCTCTTCAGCCCGGAGGCTTACCTTTTAAAGAGGATTTTAACCCTTGCCCCTTTTAGACAGTCCTTGTTGCTTAACCCTGCTTCACATCGTAGCCTCCTCCCAAATGCTTTCTGTCCCTACTGTTGGCTGATAATGAGCCTCTTGCCGCCATTTGCTTCCCAGCACCTCTTGACCTCTGGGGTTTGACATTAGTCCCATTTTTGAGGCTCCTCATCCCAACAACATCCAAATTCCCACAGGCCCTGCAGGCGTTCAGGCCCTTGGAACTTAGTGTTCTTCACCTCCAGCCTCATTAACTGAAGTCCTCCGGCAGGGACAGCCTCCTTGCCTGAAGAGTGGACCTCTCCCTACAAAGCGGATGTGTGGGCCTGCTAGTTTCATTTCCTGCATCGCTATCTGCAAACCGCGCTGCCCCCTATCCTCACCCCCCAGACTCCAGCTTTCTCATCCTTGTTAAGCTCCCTCATCAGACCCCAGCACCCAGCATGGGGTCCTGGTGTGAGGTGAGCCTGAAAGCGTGGTATACAGAATGACACACATGAAATACAAAAAGCAGTCTGCAAAGGCCCTAGCCCACAGACGCGGGGCTTCTCCAGACCCGGCTTCGAGGTCAAGGGAGGGCAGGGCAGGGCAGGGTACCTGGAGCAGCCCAGAGCCTTGGCGTACAGCACAGCCTGCTCCAGCCCCTCTCGGAAGGCCGCCTGTCTCCCGGGGACGGCCCCCAGCCCCATCTCCCCCTTCTCTTGGTCTCCTGCGGAGAGAACCAGCGTTTAGTGCGGGCTAGGCTCCCCTCAGCCCGGCCACTCCCCGCCCCCGTGCGCACCCCGCGGCGTGTTGATGAGCACCAG